>VUQR01007981.1:3336-24495 GCA_015108515.1 Hemichromis elongatus | reverse complement strand
ATTTAAAAAAAAAACAAAAACCGATGGCCGATATCTGAAGCCGATTATTAAGGCCGATGTCCAAGGCCGATATGTTTATTTTAGCAGCGCACTGATTCTGAAAGACAATTGAACACGTACTGTGTGCAATATAAATTAAACAAGTCAAATCTTTATTTTAATATTTATTGCACTTTAAATATAAGACAATATAAAATCTAAAAACAGTAACATGTGCAAACCGTTTCAGAACAGTATAAGTTTTTTTTTTAAGTGGACATAATAAAAAAAAATCAAACAGTACCCAGAAAAAAGGTGCAAATACTGCTGGTTGCAAAATAGTGGCTGGGCGAGGTAGGGTCTTCAAGTAAAATAAAAATCACAAAGTAAAGCCCACTACCACATTCTAGTAAAAATAAAATCTAAAATACAAATAAAAATAGTGCAAAGGTTAATCACTAGCCTTCAAGGGATATTCCACTCATAAGTACAGTTTTGTCTGTTAGAATTCCCACCTCTGCATTTCCAGAGGTAAGTGGTTAGATCCCCTTTGTCCTCTGACTAGGAGCTTAGACCTAGCATTATAGCTTCTTGGCACACGTGTATGATCTCAGAATGTCATGACTATTTGCATAATAATGATCATCAAACTGACGTCACGGCCTATTGTTACCAAGTGGTTCTAGTTTCAGTCATTAAGGAAATGTACTCTTTATATGGTTTGGAAAAGCTGCCGTCAGCTGAAGAAGTCACTTAGATGAGTGAGGAAACGTTTCTCCCACTAAAAACGCTACGTTCAGATGAACAGAATCAACCTTTTGGGGATTTCTTTACCTGGAGGATTGAGCATGCGTCAAGACTGGAGTCAGAAGAACATTTGATTGTATTTTTCAAAGCTGACTGTCTCTAGTGTTTAGCAGCGGTCGAGCTGTAGATGTTGTTGTGGTGCATTAATGATGGAGCTCGTTTCCTACACAGAGAATGTTGTTCACTGCTCACTGATGGTGGGTGTGTGAGAGGCTGTGGCTGCATTTATGCTGTGGCTTGTATCCACACAGCTTAAACAAATAGTTTAATTTAGAATTTTGTTTAGGCTGAAAATTTGCAATCATGAATAAACGATGCCCTTTACTTCAGTTTGCTGGTGTCTTTGACAAGGTGAGCACACAGTAGAAGTAGTAGTTTTGACAAGAATTCTAAGAAACCCATTCTTCAAACTGCTGTTGTTTACATCTTCTGTTATACTGGTTCATATCAGCAAACGGTAAAAATGTTCCGTTTAGATGTCCAGAATTGGCTGATATACCATAAATAAATAATAATTTACCACTTCAAATGTGATGGTGAAGCACATCCCACATAGTAATGGTACTTCCTGTGTTTGCGTAAGCCTCCCTCTGGGATCCTGCTGATCAGCCTTTCCACTGTTCCACTCCTCCCACCACGTCCTCATCCCTTCATCACTCATCCACTCTCCTGCTGATGTAATAGATCTCTTCAACAAGCAAGTGGCTGAGGAACCCATTAGTCAGGGTGCAGGGGGGATTAGGTGGTTTCCAGCAGAGATGAGATGTTCAAGGTTCTGAGTTGCATATTCAAATGTAATCAGGTGTTTAGGGTTAGTTATGAAATATTCAGGCGAGATGTATATTGAATGCTTACAAAGACAGCTGTACAAAGGCCTTATACCTATATCAGGGGACAGAGTACAAACAGGAAGTATAGAAATCACTAGTGGACTTTAATTGGATGCCAAATCCAATATAAGTTGAGGAGTGTGATGTTTTTGGCATGAGATGCAGTCAGATACTGCTGCTGTTTTCATCTTAAGGCATTTTAGTCACTCCAAGCGCTCGCTGTCAGCTGTGTGGTTGGATTTCCTTCGTACTCTTTGGCTACGTTCACACTGCAGGTCTTAATCCTCAATTCCATTTTTTTTTTTTTATCAAATCCAATTTTTCTGTGTGGTTGTTCACACTACAAATAAAATGTGACAGCAAACGCGCTCTAGTGTGAACGTTCACGGCCCTCAAAGCGACCTGCATGCGCAAAAGAAGACGTCACACACAACGCGCTCTGTTTACGGAAGTAAAACTGGCGAACGCAGGCCGGTTACAATAAGACCCTAAAAGTTTAGCTTGAATAGAATCGTCTCCCTGTGTGCTATTTAAGTCCAAAACTTCAGTTTCTCTCCATTGACTCGCTCCGTCTCCAGTTTCCGCCGCCATGGTTTCTCGTTTGTCTTCTCCGGCGCTGATAATCGGCGTCTGTCTTGTGTCAGCGACGTAAAAGACGGATTTAATGCGACAGGACCGTTCAAACAGCAGTCGCTTTCTAAAACATCGGATATGTATCGGATTCAGTACCACATACGAAAGTGACCCAGATCGGATTTGTGCTGTTTACACTGTCACACCGTGATCGGATATGGGTCGCATAGGGGCAAAAAAATTGGATTTGATGCGCTTTCGCCTGCAGTGTGAACGTAGCCCAAGTGTCGTGATTTTGTTTACCTGCGTTCTGTCACCTTTTCCTTGCATGTCTGAGGCAGTCACCAAGCTTTGTCTGTCACAGCTTCAGGCACAGTGTCTCCTTTTCTTTTCTTACCCGCTGGATCTTTTTTCCCATCCCTGTAGTGTTCTCTGTTTTAGCAGAACAATGCTGTGTGGGAGTCTGTGCAGTGGTGTGCATCTTCTCTCTTGGCGGTTATCAATACTGTCTGGTGTATTGCAAGCCTGGCAGCTGTCACTTCCCATTATTTCACTTTTCCTCCCAGCACTCCCAGTTGACCTCTTCCCAGCTCTATTAGCTGTTGTTTGAAGCATGTTTTGTATGCATGGACTTGCCAGACACAACAGGAAATGTAACTTGAACCAACTTGTAACTGTCCTAGCCTCTGTATTAGGAATAGCATGGAGCAGTGATTTTCTGCTTCTTATGGTACTTTCCAGACTTCACACCTCTGTTTTGTTAGCACTGTTCCAGTACCTTAAACCTTCATCCCAAGCCCACAAAGCAAACTGGCAACAGCTGGTTTTACATTACTGTAACAATCGTGTATAAGCTGGAAATGCAGAAAATTGTCTGTTTCTGTTCACACTGCTTTGTATCTTTATGAGTGCCATATAGGTCATATGCCATTTCCTTGTGACTACACACTTAGTAGTAGTAGTAGTAGTAGTAATGCATCCCTGAAAAGGGAATATATTGGTGTACACCGTACCATCTCAGCACTTCTTGTGATAGTTGCTGATTGCACAGAACAGTTTTACCCTGCTGATTGTCACTCTAGTCATACTGTAGAATCTAAATAAACTTATTTTGAGTGTCTTTAGAAAACCTCCACATGCGTTAGACTGTGCTAGCTTTTTTAGATGCAGTGAATCACAGATGTACCAGCAGCCTCTCAGAATAGCTGTGTGTTGACAGAAGACTGTGGAGATGGTTGTAGGAGTCTGTGCCTTTTGAAAGATTGCAGGTCCTTGGGACCAGAGCTGTAGTTTGGAGGAGTGCTGTTCATTTGCTGTGCTTAATGACAGCCTCAAGCACACAGCTGATTGGCTTACAGTCCTTGTGCTCTGCGCTGTTGATGTTAAGCATCGCACAGCAGCATGAGGTAGCCTGATCTAATTATAAGGTGTCCTCTGTCGGGGTCCTGGCTCTTTCTCCTCTCCAACTTTACTGCAGGTTTGCTTTTTGGATTCTTATGAAGAAGAGAAGAAGAAGAAGAGATTATGAAGAGATTGGATGGAACAGGTTGGATGCATATATAATGGCTGATTTCATGGTTTGATTAAAAAGATCATTGAACACATCTTCATCTGAAGTTGTCAGAAATTAAGGTTACCCCCTGTCGTATGGGAAACATGAAACCCCAGAGAAAATGTGCTCAGTCCATGAAATGGTGATTGTGGTTCTCAGCACATGAGAAAAACGTCCTCCTGACAAAGATGTGAATTGTGTTATTGAAGGTTCTACAAACGGTTAATAACTGGACACTGAGCAGATTACAATAACTTTTCTTGCAAACCAACGAAAAAATGATTAAAGCAGGGGCTATTCTGACTAATGTGATGTTAAACAGGAAGACGGGGCAGAGGTTTGTTTATGAACTGTTCTTGGTTATTGAGAAAGCTGCTCCTAAGAGCGTTGTGTGCTTGGCTAACAGGGTCCTTCCAGCCTGACATGTGTAAAAACATCAGCTTTCCTCTTAGCTGCTCTCAGGGGTTTTTACCCCGTGTCTACATTCCTTTTACAGAGCTTTGCTTTCCAGACATTTGGAACAGAAGATCAGAGGAAGTCACTGTGACTGCTCACTGAAGCACACAAACATATGCCCTGTCATCTGTTTAGAACATAGTGTCTGTGTAGTACATGTGTCTGTTTAATCAGCACATAAGCATGAGCGCACACAGTCACATGATGTTCAGCACACATGTTGCATAAGAAGTTGACTGAAGGACTCAAGCCAATGAATACAACCCTGTGAAACAGACAGTACTGTGTGTGTGAGTCTGTCTTGGCCCCTAATAAAAGTGTATTATTGGCATTTTTGTTGCACATGCGCTGACCTGTTGCAGTCAAGTGTATATTGATGTATGAGTGAATCGGCATAGCTGTGTAATGACACACTGTACAGTTTCTCTTCCTGCTAAATGATAAACATCCTGTGCTGTTTATCTAAGACTGAGCAGCTGTGATGGTCAGCAAGTGATCCTGGATTTTTGTTCTAAACACATAATTAGTTTTTTGTTGTTGTTGTTGTTTTGCTCACTTACACAAGTGTGCTGCCGTTAGGTCAAACGTAGGCTTTTCTCTGAGCTGAGTTTCCTCGGATTATTCCAATCTTTGTGAAGAACTTGCGTGATGTTTGATCGTCACACAGTCTCCTGACCTCTCCCTTCACAGTGCACCCCTACCCTCTTTGGTTCAACCTTTCCCCATCCCCCATATAGTTACATAACTTTGCACTCCTGGAGTTGGCATGATGTAATAGCTGAGCAGCTAACCAGGCAGTATCTTGTTTGGGCTCACATTGACTCATTGCAGTCCAAAGTGTTTTAGCATTCACGTGTATGTGCTCAGCGCCCATGTATTGTGTTGTCAGTTATCATGCGAGTAGCCAGCCAACTGAGTTGCTTGCGAAACTGCTTCTAAGTGCTGTGTGCGTGTGACATGGCTATGATGTGAGAGGGAGAGAGACTCTATTTATGTTATAGTTGTTTTGGAAATTTTGTGCTGAAGGCGATGTTTTGGAGCCCAGCCCAATCCGCCCATCAAAATCCAAAGTTCACCAGTGTTTACATCAGAAGCAGCCAGTGTGTGAACGGTAGGTTCTACAAATCATTTGTAAATGGTCAGAGATTGTCACGTTTATAACTGTGAGCTGCTACTTCCTCTAAGCTCTCACAGACAGAGCTGCCCTATGTGCAGTCGTCGCCACCTGCCTCTTGAAATTCATCTTGTTTCTTACCATTGGGCACCGCGCCGAAACCGAAGCAACTGCTGTAGCCAGAGACGGTAACACGTGAAAGTGCCCAAACCGTCACGGATAAAATGCCAACAGCTTTTCTCAGAAGTAACCTCACTCCCTGCTCTTTGTTGACCTCGGTTTTCTGCTTTGTGGATGCTCAAACTTGCGTTTGTGTAAGAATGTTATTTAGTCATGACTGCTTCATAACTAACCTCTATGTCTAAGCCCAGTCGTGAAGTGGGCTTTGTGATGCGAATCTGCTTCCACTTCCCCCTCTTCAAGATTACAACCACATTATGTAACCCCCCCCGGCCCTCCTCCTTGACACACCGAGAATGGAGTCTGGTGTCCCATCCCCCTCCAACACCTGCCCCAGCTGGTGAAATCATTCTATGGGCTTGGAAAAGATTACTTCAGAGCTACTTAGGAGAAGCAAAAAAACCAATTAGGGCACAATAGACATCAGCTGAGTGATGTACATTGTGATTTCACGGTGCTGCAGCATTCATGTTTTAGTATTTGGGATGGTTTGACGGCTATGGAGATGTACTGGATTGATCTGGTTGTGTGGTGTCAGCTAGACGTGAAGAGTGAATCTCATGAGATGCCAGGCAAGTGTGTGTGTTGACGACGGGGTGCACAATTTTATTGCTCTAAAGAACCCTAACATATAAGATGCCACAACATTGAATGAAAATTTACTTACAAAGCAAAAAAGTTGGATGCCCATATGGTTAAGTCAAACAAAAGAGGAGGGAAACCCTGAGCCAACCACACAGTGGACCATTGGACTGAGGCTGCTCCTCTAAACTAGTTTAGGAAACTATACAGTTTTCACTTGTTTCATTGGCACATTTTTTTCCACTTATTTAAAAAAAATCTGCCAATGGAACAAGTGAAAATTTTCTAGTTTCTAGATTCACTGTCTTAAAACAAGTTCATATATCTTACTGAAATGTCTTATTTTAAGTGTAAGGGGATATTTTTGACTCTAAATAAGACAAATATAGTGGGTAAGATTTTGAGTTTTTGCAGCAGTAGCATGTTCTTTGGATTTTCTCCCGTGGCTGTTTTGTCGTGTGTGTGTTTGGAGCTGACAGCTGCTGCAGGATAAATGATTCTGTGTCTCCTCTTTTCCAGGAAACGCCCAACTCTGTTTTCCTGGTCATGGAGGTAAGTATAGAAACGTGACACCGTAGATAGTTGTGAACATGTTTTTGTTGTTTCTTTTAAACAGAGTAATGATTTATGCCCAGATGTGCTCTTTCCCTCTGTGCTGGCGTAGGCTTCACTTATGTTCTGCTGTGTCTCTGTAGTGTCTGTTTTTTTGTTGTTGTTGTTGTTCTTTTCAAAACGTTTTTTTCCTCTTAACCTCCGGATGACCTCACTCTGTACACGATCTCCAACTTTCTGCACTTGTGTTGCAACACTCTCAGCTGGCTGCAGGATAGAAAACAAACCAGCTCAAGTTTCTCACTGACAACAAGCCTGTCTTTTCTAAGAATCGGTTCTCTCTTGCCTCGAAATCTTGCTTTGGTTGGAGTTTTTAGGTCTTTAGTGTTGAGCTCTGAACTTGAGCTTTTCTCTGCAGGGAAAGTTTCACGTCCAACATCCAAAACACATAATGGACTTTATAAGATTTCTGTGTCGTGCAGTGTAATCTTGGCAAAATATACATGTAAACAAATGATTTGAGAGTCATCTAACTAAACCCCTGCTGCAGAAAGTCCAATTTCTGCTGTTCAGCCCTGAAGAAATTGAAACTTTTTAAAATGATGAGCTGTCTAATCAAATCTGTAACCTCTGCTTCACTTCAGCAGCATCAGGTCACGTTCACATGTTGATTCATGGTGTTGTTCAGTTTTTCTACTGCAGAATAATTTTAAGGTTATTTGCTATAAAAAGCCAGGACAGGAAATTCTCTTCATATTTTTCTGTGTTCAGTTACTTTGACACAAAGACATCTGCTGTGATGGCCACACCTCTGATGAAGTCTCAAAGTGTCAGCTTTGTTTTTATAGATATAAAAAATGGATACGTACTGATAAATGATCAGAATTACAATATTTCTGATTGTCTGATGCAAAATTTCCTCAATTCAAATCTAATCATGAATCAAATCGGGACTTTGTGAATCTGAATCAAATCGATAGTAGAAAGCAGTAACGATACCCAGCCCTAAACAAGATGCAGCTTTTCATAGGATTGTGTCATCCCTCCACTAGAGATCAGAGTAGTAAAGCGTCCTGATCGCCAACCATCTGAGCTCACGGATCAGATGGAAGCAGATCCTCGTTCAGTTTTCTCTCATCTTTTCTCCTTCGCTTATCCCTTCCCTTTAACTCACTGCTGCAGTCTCATCTGCCCCTTCTTGTTTTCACTCATGAGAAATAATGTCACTCAAGTTGTCAGCAGGTTAATTCATAAACCTGCAGTAATCTGGACTGGGATTAAAATAAAAGCATGTAGACGCACGTGTATTGTTGAAACTGAATGTAATTGTTGCTGATGGTGTTTGTCTGTCTTCACACACAGTACTGTAACGGAGGTGATCTTGCGGATTATCTGCAAGGTAAGCATCGCACTAATCTGTCTGCCACACACACCCACCCATTATGGTTCATTAAAATAACTAATGCCAAAGCTCATGAGACTGTTGATATTATGACTGTGTGCACATGCGTTTCTGCTCATAAAGCATAAAGAAATCAAATGATTGATAAAGTCAATGTGAAGTTGATGAGGTGGATGGGGGATTGTCAGTGATGACATGAGACTAGGATGTTTCACTTTGACAAGAATCTGAAGGTGCACATGAGAAAAACCACATCTACAAGCTTCATGTTTGTGTTTGCATTTTGGATGACGCATGTTACCCACTTTAAGCTAACATCCTTGGATCTGTGACCACAACTTTGGGGCTCTGCGTAAAATATAAAAGCAAAATTGAATCATTTTTAAACCCATGTTTAACTGGAAATAGACGGTGTTACAGTAGACACTATTGCTGGTATGATAGTCAAATAAGCATTTAATCAAAAAACAATCTCAGTTTCAGCTTTTGGTTTTATTGATGAATATTTACAGCAGCTCATACAATATGTTTTACTCGTGTAGCAAAAGACTGATTAAAGAATGGAAGTATTGGGAAAATGTCACACAAAGTTTAAATGCATATACTGAAGTTATCTTCAGAATTGAGCTTAAAGGTTTAGGCTTAGATATATGATAAAAAAAAGTCCCATAACATTGGTGCCTTTATATACATATTATTTATTTGTGTTTAGCGTTGACGTTAAGGCAGTTGTTGCAGGCCACCATCTAAACCAACAGCCTGAGAATATATTTCACATAAACATTAAGACTAGAACCCAGCCCCAGTTTTCAGGACGGGGTCTGCAGCTTTAAAAAGCTAGCTTATATTTTTACAAACCTGTTACTATGGAGATAACCACAGAAAATACCACAAGTGGAGTAAAGGCAAATTTACAGTTCTCATTTACTGTATACTATACTACTTGGTATAAAGTGTTGTTGGCTTACTGAACAACTTTCCTGAAGCATTCAGGCAGGACAGGTTTATTTAAACAAACCAACTGCGACCTCACCTTCTTTGAGGTAGGTGTTACTGTCCAACACTCCCCGTTACTGTGAATAGTTTCACAGGGTTAAAATCAGGTCAGCTTCTAGAATCAAATCCTCTCGGTCAACAGCAGTTTGCCACGACCTTGATTGGATAAGAACATGTGTTTACACCTCTGTTCCATAAAAACACTGATTGTACTGCAGGAACTGTGTTCTTATCGCTGTACCTTTACATGATGTACCTGCCCGCGTGGTGCTTTTGCACAATGGGTCACGGTCAGACGCTTCTGTGAATATGTGATCCAACTTGAGTAACACTAGCGGTTAAGAAACTGAAACCTTTTTGGGCAGAGCGTTACATCACACTGGGCACCTTATGTGATTGTGTTCTTATTATTGGAGCGTCGCTGTGATCTCTGCCTAGCTAACAGCCAACATAATCTGAGTAAATTATTCTATAATTTACACAACTTTTCCATGTTAGAAGTCGATCCACTAGGTGGGCGGAGAGCACATTAGCCTATCTGTGCATGCAGTGTAATCACAATGAGCAGCTGAGATGAATCTTCTTTGTCACACAATGAGTAGTAGTGCCTTAATTTACCTCAGGATTATTAATGCAATGTGCTAATAATCAAGCAAAGCCATGAAGGGAGTTTTATGACCTGATAGTTTTAACAGTAATTAACATTCTTTGTTAGCAGCAGAAAGCACCACCTGTGCAAAACAAAGAGCCTTTTTTTATTTTTCCATACATGCACTGACACAAACGGTTTCATATGCTCATCATATTAGGTCATATTAAGTATACACCTGTGGCTGCTGAGCACATAGGTCCCACCTACCTGCTGTTCACACCTTTTGTTTACAAAGAGCAGCCAATTAGATTTGTTTTTGTTTGTTTGAAGGAAACATGAAAGAAACATGACACTGAAAGAGTTTTGAATTGAAAACAATGGGAGACTTGAACACAGAGCTACTCCACAGAGCTGCTTCAGTATACATAAATGTTCCTTGAGGCAAACATGTGAATTGAATCCTGACTACTGCCGTCTTTTTTTTATTAAGCTAAGGGGACACTCAGAGAGGATACGCTGAGGATTTTTCTGCAGCAGATTGCTGCTGCCATGCGCATCCTCAACAGCAAAGGCGTTATTCACCGTGACCTGAAACCACAGAACATCCTGCTGTCATACGTGGGTCGCAAGAAGTCCAACATCAGTGGCATCCGCATCAAAATTGGTAATGGAAGAAGAATGTCAGTTATTATCTGCAATATAGTTTTCTCATAACTACATTTTGAGAGCGTGTACAGTCTTATCTATCGGTTGTTTTGGCCAGAGGGTACGTTTGAATCCACATGTTATAAATTCTGAAACTTGTTATAAATGTCACGCAGCCATGATGAGTAGTATCGACTGACACCACTGATGGGTTTTTATACGTCACTGTACATGCTCTGTTTGGAGTGCAGGGCTGTTTTGTCTGTATTATTGTTTCCAGTGTGTGTCACAGTTCAACAATAGTGGTTTGTGTTACTAGTGATAATAACACGTGTGTTTCATGTCTCTGTTCTGCAGCTGACTTTGGCTTTGCACGGTACCTCCAGAGCAACATGATGGCAGCTACACTGTGTGGGTCACCCATGTACATGGTCAGTGTGTTTTATTCTCTGTACTTTCTGTGTGTCTGCTTGGTTCGTTACATCTAACTCTGTGTTGTGCTTATTTGCTCGTGACCTGTTTTCTCTCTCAGGCCCCAGAAGTCATCATGTCCCAGAACTATGACGCCAAGGCTGACCTGTGGAGCATAGGGACAGTTATCTACCAGTGTCTGGTTGGCAAGCCACCATTCCAGGTTGCGTCTACAACAAAGCAATAACGTGTGGACCTGTTGGTGTTTGCGACTGTTTGCATCTTATCTATTTAATTATATTTTCAGGCCAACAGTCCCCAAGACCTACGGATGTTTTATGAGAAGAACAAGAATCTGCAGCCCATGTAAGTCACCTTCACATCATAGCCTTTCTATGGTGACATAACAAATATGTCAAACGTAAAAAAGTTTCTTTCAAATAAATCAATACATTTGACAGGATACCAAGTGACACATAATACATGAAGATTATGTTTTAAAGTTGGTGGCTATTGGTGGAAATGAGACTTTCCACATCTTATGTATAGTTTTTAGGAACGCATGACGAGACTGTGTAGGTTACATGAGATTGCTGTGGATTTTATGAAAAGGATGGAAATAATTGTGGTGAACATGTAATTTAAGAAAAGGGAAAAACAAAGTAAAATAAGAGCGGAGGAGAACCATGACAACATGAAGAAAAGGAAGCGAGTGAAGGCAGGGGCAAGGATTCAGTCGTGGAGAGTTGAAGGAGAATGCTGCACAGAGCTGAGGAAGAAGTTCAGACTGGCTTTGAAAGTGCAGCTTTTGTGCCGAGGGAAACAAACGCGTATATATGTTTCTTTTGATAAATCTTGTGTTGGGCTGAGCAAAATTTAACTCTTGATCAACTTGGTTTGGGGCATGGAGGTTGTGTCCTCTCAGGTGTTTCACCCACAGTTTTGATCCAGACTGATATATTTGAACTACTTGTATGCTTTGAATAGTCATCAGCATAGGCCGATTGGAACTAATGATATTCAATTTACTTTAATTTATATAGCACTAAATCACAACATTTGTTGTGATTTAGAGCAAGCGCTTTGATGACAGTGGGAAGGAAAAACTCCCTTTTAACCTCTGTCAGGACCAGGCTCAGGGAGGCTGTGGTTGAGGGGGGGGAAGATGAGCCAGAGATTCATAATAACTAGTTGACCTTTTTTACTTTGGTGGATCTCTAAAGTGTCACTAACAGGTCAGAGTTTTCAAATGGTTTGTCACACTGGTAGAGGGCCCCTGTATATAAGCCTATTGGCTTCTAGGGATCCCTGTTCACAGAATGCTTATATACTTATGTGTTTTATTCAGGTTGTTGGTTATGTTGAAATATTCTTCTGTGAATAAATAAATACTGTATCAAACTGGCAACTGTATTGACTATGTGATAGGTACGTGACAAGTCACAACGCACCCATTGCATTGTCTGACATGCTTCAAAATACACTGCACAGCTGATATGCACCCTGAGAGAGACAAAGTATTGATGTTTAACCTACTGTTATTACCCAGAATCCCGAGGGAGACATCCCCACAGCTGAGTGATCTATTGCTTGGGCTGCTGCAGAGGAATCAGAAAGACAGAATGGACTTTGGTAAGTACTGACATCATAGTAATGGAGGTTGGTCATCTTTTAGTAGTGGTGCTTTCCATACTTTTCTCTCGTCTCAGTATAAAGTGTGTTGAACTGTGCAGGGTTTCAATAAAGACGTCATTCCACTGTTTACCACGGCTACAAAATGAATCCAAATTTAATACGAATTACGATTTTGGTTTCCCGCAATTAAATGAACATGATAAATATTGAAAATGTTCCACCAATAGCAGGCAAAGTTCAAGAAAATGAATTCACCACCTGACAGCCAATCACAGCTATTCCTTAGTCGCTGCACGACTGTCCACAGATTCAAAGCTAGAAAGATGGACAATGTAGATTATATCAAGAGCTGATGGATGGATGGATTGATTGATTAATTACTGGGGGGAAAAAACTAACATCCTAATTGGGATTTTAGTGTTTGTAAAAATGAAAACTTTAGCAAATTAGTGCACTTGACTCTGAGCTTTAACAGCAACTTTATGAATGAAAAAGAATCAGTGTGAGTCAGCTGATTCTGGTGCAGCAGGAGGGTAAGAGTGGGAGAGAGAGAAACTCTGTGAACAAGCTTAGACGCAGTATATCGTGCTGTTTCTCACTTACCTATCTATCTCTTTCTCCAGACACATTTTTCAGCCACCCTTTCTTGGAGTCGTCATCCACAATTAAAAAATGTAAGCACAAAGGTCAGATTCTTAAGCACATCCACCCTTTATCAGCTTGAAACCATGATTAATTGTGACTTTCCCCCTCAGCGTGTCCAGTGCCTGTGCCCAGCACCTCCAATCCTGTGACGGAAAGCTCCTGTGGCAGCTCCCCATGTATCCGCTACAGCTCTCCTCCTGTGAGTTTGACCTTATTTTATGAATCCTCATCTAAAGTGGATTACATGTACACTGCAGCTAGTTTAATAAAATATTAGCCACGCCCCTGTGGTGCGTGCCTTACTGCCTTCTTACTTGCCTTCTTGTATAAACAGCACCTGAATACTTGAACCTTGAGCCCAAAAAAAGATCCATCTGAGAAACGGACGGATCCTGTGTAAAAATACTTCAGCCTTATTTTTAGGTCCTCATGTGTGCTGCCTATGTGCTGTGGTTACATGTTCCGCTAGTTATAACAATCTCTTCATGTCACTGCAGCAGGAGGAAAGGAGAGATTTCTCAGCAAGTCAGTGTTCTCTGTAACAATGTAACGAGATTAGTTTGACAGTCAGCACTGACCTGCTTGGAAGACTTAATGGAGCCCCACTACAATTTATTCTTTTTTTTCCCCTTCCTCTGCCCTTCTCTCTCTCTCTTTGTCTCTCTCTCTCTGTCTGTCTCTGTCTCTCTCTCTCTCTGCATGTGAACAGTCTCTCCCAGACATGCAGACTTTAGCAGAGGATGGTCTGTCATCCCCTCCACTCGGTCCGCCCAACTTCCTGCAGCTATCCAAAGAGTCTGCAGGAAGCACCAGCAGTAAGAACTCTTCGTGTGACACTGATGACTTTGTCCTCGTGCCTCACATCTCTGCTGACAGCTGTAAGTGCCAACACCTACCTATATTCATACCTGTATTTCCCTCAAACTAACTTGCATGTTAATGTCTTCATTATTTGAGAGGAAAAGTGTTCAAACCAAATGTGACTGACAAAAGTACTGTTTGTGTGGTTCTAAAGTTAAATGCTTTTTGTTGTTTAAACCAGCTACAATGTATAAACAGATATTTTATTAGCAGTTGTTGCTTCTTTTGAACGCTCGCCATTGTAAAGCTAGTATTGAGGTAGAACTAAGGACCTGCTTAAGTTGATAGCTTCAATTTTATTAATTTTATTATTATTATTTTATTAAATTTAATTTAGCTTTAGCTTTTTCCCAGGAGAGTTATATTTGTACTTGAATCTGTGCTGCTGCAGAGTTCTCCTATAAAGTTCAGTACTTTCAGTGCAATCTCGCCCTTTTATAATATCTGTGCTGCTGCCCAGGACCTGACCTAGCAGGGCTTTGCCATAGTACTGCCAACTACCTATTTCAGCCTGAGCTACATTATTATTTCATTTGACAATAAATGATCAGTGATCCGAGAACTTCGGCATCATTCAATTATCTGAAATAAAAAAGGAATCCATACATAGATCCATGGATCTGTGTGCTGGCCAGACCATGTGGTGACTAAATGGTATCAGCTGGATGGACTGCTAGGCTGTACCATATAAAAAATGGAACTCGATCTTTATTTACTGCGTATCAGAATTATGTACTCATTAACTGAAGATGCAGGAACATCATTCAGATACTTGTGACCAGCATAAACTCTTTGTTATTTCTTAGACAGAACTAGTTCTCTCATTAGTTTTTTATAGATTATGAAATGCTCCAAGACTCCAGCATCTGTACCAGTGTGAGTAATGTGCTTTAGGTGTGTCAATATAACCGCTGATGTTCTACCAAATCACTGCTAACCTGTGCTATAAGTAATGACAGCTGTAGCACTAGCACGCCTCACCCAGTTCTCTACAGTGTAAACCAAACACCAGCACACCTGTTATTTCCCTTAAGATTAAGTTTTTTTAATGTTTTTTTTATTAACGGTTTTTCCTTCTTACAAATAAATAAAGAGAAAAGAAGGATTACAGATGATCTGTACATCAGGGGTTGTTAGCCCCCCCAAAAGAGAGGGAGTGAAATAAAGAAAAGAGAGAGAGTGAGTGTGTGTGTAATTATTTATTTATTCCCTCCCAGATAACATTGTTCCTAAAAAATAATAAAAGCGCTTTTCTACTCAGTCTGAGCACTCAAAGCGCTTTACACAACTCTTTCATTCACCCAATCACTCCCATTCACACAAGCACTTTTCTAAGTCTTTAGTGCTATCTAGCTAACATTCGTACACACATTCGCTCTCAGGTGCATCCATCGGAGTGTGAAACTTGGGCGTAGTATGTTGCCCAACTGTTGTACAACAACATTGTGTGTTGAGCAAATTGAACCGACTCTGTGTGTGGAGATTTTCACATAGTCGGTCCAGTTCTGATGAGTTTAGAGTATTTCTGTGCATTCATGCAGCCAGGTTTCCAATAAATGAAGAACTCGCATGAAATCACGTTGTCTATTCACTTATGATACAGTCAGGCCCTGTGCTCACACCACACAATCCACAAGCAGAAAATGAGACCTTTTAGGCTGTAATAGTAGACCGCAGTGCACAAACAGTAGACACACACTCTTGCCCTTGTGACTAAAAAAAAAAAAGCCTGCTTGTGCACCTGTAGTCCTCCCCTCAACTAATGAACTATGCAAGAAGCAGGAGATGCAAATACCGTGTGGGTGTCAGCTGGCTGAAGTGTCGTTTCATCACCTGATAACTTCTCTCTTGTACATCAGAGCAGGCTATTTGACCTTCATGATTGTGTTCTTTCCTTTTTTCTACGTCCTCAGATGACCAACCAATGGGACCAGGTCGTCGGGCGTCCAGCGAGTTTCTCATGTGCGGAGGGTGAGTACGAGGCCGTGCAACAACACGTTCAAGTTAGGTTAAATTATTTGACCGCACCAACATATTTATCAGCCAAAGAAAGGCAGTTCTAGAGCGAGAACTGTTACTTTGCTGAAAGTTTACCATAAATGACATCTGCTTCTCAAAGAGGTCTAGTCTCCATCCGACAAAGATTCAAGCAGTTCACACATAAGCCGCATAAGCACTGATATCAACCAGGTTTTTCTGTCCACATTATCTGAACAGTTGCTATAGTGTGTTACTGCTAATGCAAGTGTTTCAGAAGTTATTGACTGTTGTATTATGAAACAGTCAAAAGGAAATTAAATGTGTTTGTCAGCAAGTTTGGCACTTCAACAAGCCTCAAGAGCAGAACTAGGAGTCCTTCATTAAAACTCTGCCTACAAAGTGAGACTTTGGTCAAACAGTGGATCAGTTTGAAATATTGCAGAAAGTAATGAAGCACCAAGCAGCAGCCACAGCGAGCTGTTAGGTGAGACTCAAGCTCAGCTTTGACTTTCACTACCCATTGCTTTTTGTTTACTTGTGACGAGTGCTTTGCTGCTACAAGAAATATGTGACCTATAACATTAAACCCCTGTTGCCTGAAGAATGGCAAAAGATGGAGTTGGGCACATCAAGGTGAATGGAGGTTTTCCAGACGTGGAGCTGTAGCAGGGTTGAAGCTCCACAGCTACGTGTGTCTGGTGTGAGTGACATTTATTTGTTTTATCTGGTTTTTTGTATTGTCAAACATCATCTATTTTAACAACTGTTAAGTGTGATTCATAAAGAAGGTAAACACATTTTTTTTTAAAAAAAAGGTGTTACCTCACCGAATGTTGGAGACGCAGCCCGAGTCACTAAGCCACCAGGCACAGCTCATGGCATATGAATTGGATATTTTCAGTACAATAGAAGTGTGTCATGATGAGTCAGACTCAGTTTCACACAAAGCCATGTATGAATGGTTATATTATCCACTTTATTATCATCTATTTTTGTGTCTCTTTGTGTCACTATTTCTGTGACACTTAACAAACAGCCTGCTTTCAGCTTTATCCTGGAGACTGTTTATCTCGACTGAATGCTCGTGCCCGTGATTAATCGGTTACAAATAAGCTACCGGTACCGAGGCAGACAACACGGTGGCGTTGTGCTAAAAAGTCCATCACGAATTTTTTGTCAACTAAATTTAGAAAGCCGAGTTTGGTTTCACTACCCCCAGGTGTCGATTCAAGAAATCACTGAAATATTCATTTCTTGATTCAACAATTCGGCGTAACCCTGACCTTGTCTGGCAAAACACCCCAAATGCACTTTTTGTCTTTTGAGCCATACTGACACGAGTGCTTTTCCAAGCCTCGTAAACTCCCTGACACTAAACTACTTGGCTCCAAGTTATGAGAATGTCATTAGTGAGCATGAGGCTCTGAGCAGATGTCCACATCTCTGCCAGGTGTTTGGTGACTGCATGGACTCATTCACATAGACTTTACAATACAATGCAGCCATCAGGAATAACTACTACAGCCGTAACATCTCAAGTTATAATCGCCATGCTCTACAGACAGCGGAGTACCAGTGTGTATGTATGCCCCTCCCCCTGCATGCAGCAGTCACCCTGGGGGAAAAACACTGGCAAATGGAGCGAAAATTTTAGCCCAAAGCTGCTCATGCATGCAACTTCAAACTCAGCCTCGTCAGGATAGATGGACAGTAAAATCCATCTCTATCAAGTACAGACCCAGAATTCACATTAAAAGAGAGTTAAATACAGTGTTGCTTAGTACTTTTGCATACATTTGTTTGCTCTCTGTGACTACGTTCCTTCCCCCAATGCTCTGCACTTCCATCTCCCTACTTTCCTGTTTTTCATGTGTAACCAGCCCCAAGCCAACGGTTCTCGCTTCTCTCTGTTCCCTTTTTGCTCGCGCTTGCTCCATTTCAGCTTTAGATGCTTCTGTTCTGTCTCGTCCCCCCTCTGACACTCTATGCTGCCAGCGTTACTCCCTCCCTCTGCTGTTCTCTCGTGTTTTGGTTTTTTTTTCTTCTTCCCATAACAGCAAGTTACACAGGAAGATCCCATTTTCATTTCATTGCAGTAGTTGTCCCTAGCAATTTGGAGACGGCAGCCACACTCTCCAAGAGCTTCAAAATCCTCAAAGCCATGTTTATTCTGTTTCTTTGTGTCCTGATTTGGAGTCCAGAGAAAGGATAAAAGGTTGCACAGGAAGGGAATGTGGACTCTGGGGGTTGGTGAGAGGAGCGTGTAGGGATATTGTCACTATAAAAAAAAATAAAGCAAGTGATTGTGATAAATGAGGACACTTTTTAGATGCAGACATGGTTTTTATCCTTCCCTCTTCTGCTGGGCTGCTTGGTTTAAAAACCAGGTCAGAGGAGACGCAGCTGATTCTCTTTTTGAAAAGCAGCTGTTCACTGACCTACAAATGTTCTTTCTCCTTTTTAAAGCAGATAACAGCAGCACACAACACCTTTCTCTGTATTAACGATGGCTGGGCTCAGTGAAGCTTTCAGCAGCTCAGAGAAAATGGATCGCTTCAACAAGGCTCATTACATCACAGGCTTGTGGGGCAGCACGTGCTAGTGTTTATTTCTCAGAACTGCAGATATCCCACAAAGCAACTGCTCTCTGGTTCTTTGTCTGGGCTAGTCCAGCCTCACGTGTCCTCCTCCCTCCCTCCCTTATAGACCCTCCCAGGCTTTCATTATTACATAAAGGGTTTCTGACTGGTATCCCCTTTAAAAAACATTCTATATGTTCCTAAAAGCCATGTATAGATGTCATTACGTTATGCTTAGAACATTTTGTCTCCTCTTGAATGATAAAAGAATCTAAATGCACTTCCCCTCCCGTGTGGGCCTAACAGAGGACCGCCCTCGCGCATGCTATTGGCTACCCTTACATGTGTAGTCCTGCCCCAAGCAGAGGGGAGTCTGAAGCTGATTGGTCTTGCCCGTGTTTACATGGAAGCCTCTGGCCCTGGGAGGCTGGGCTAAAACTGAACTTCCCCAACCTGCCTCCACATGAGTGTAAACAAAGAACTCAGGGCTGTAGAAGTTAACAAGCTTTAACTTTTGGACTTACCATGACAATTGAATCCCAAGATAATTTCATGCAAGCACGGAAGCAGCAGCAACTTCAAACACACTGGCTAACCACGCTCCTTTCTCAATTTGTCCCCTTCAGGCAGCCACAGCCCACCCCAGGACAGACACCCATGGTGTCCCCACGAGCTGAGACCACCCCCATCCCAGTTCCTACACAGGTTCGCAACTACCAGCGCATCAAGCAGAATCTGTCCAGCAGTCCCAACGCTACGCTCTACAGCTCCCCCAGGTAAGGACTCGGCTAGGATTGCTCAATAAACTTTGCATAACTTATCGAGTGGCAATGAAAGAACTGCAGTGGAATGCAGCTAAACCATTATGAAAACGTAGGCTTTTATTTCATCAGCCACAAAGTTTCACTGAAACTACATCAGCCAAGTGCCTGCTTGAGTTTATGGCCTCCCAGCAAGTTACTGTGGGCTTTGTTGGCAGTTTTATATGAAGACAAAACACTGGGGAGCAGAAGAGAAGGAATGGCACGTTACATTATACTGTAGTGGTTTACATGTTCGCCTAACAAGGGAAAGATCCTCAATCGGATCCTGGGAGGAGACATAAATCCCTTTGGTTATGTCAGGAAGGGCATCCAGCGTAAAAATCTGCCAAATCAAATATGTGGAGCTACCCACTGTGGCATTGCTACAGGGTCTGTTATTGGAGGGTTTATTAGGTTAGCTTGTCTGTAGAATTTTATTCGTCTGGTGGTTTACCTGCCAGTGAAATTCCTCCTGTAATGCTCTGAACAAAATGTCAGAGACATTAAGCAAATTTCAATCTTCAGTCAAGCCTTGGTTCAAGCAAAGTAAAGGAAACTTCTATCAGCCATAACTCCGGCTGCTCTGGTCAGGGTGGGACAGTGTAGTCTGTTCTGGGCCGAGTAACACTTCGACAACCTCTCTGACCTGTCTGAGGCTCAGTCAGTGTGTTAGCTGCAGGCGTTCATGTTCCTCTATATTACAGGCTGTCGTGAACTGTCTCAGCAGCCAAACAAATATTTGCAAACTGCCACAAGATGAAATGAGCCAAAGGAAAGCTGACGTAGACTGTTACTACATGTCTGTTTTGTGTAATTAAAGATTTATGCTTGTGTTTTCCAGATCTGCCACAGTGAGGCGATCTAACACCAGTCCAATGGGTTTTCCCAAGCTGGGCTCAGGGTCTCCGAGCTCCGCAGACGTCCCTCAGACTGTGGGCCGCCGCCTCTCCACTGGAAGCTCCCGGCCCTACTCGCCCTCACCTCTCGGTAAGGTTACATTTAATGACACTTTGCAGACACGAAAGGGACATTTCTCGAGTCTCCTGACAAATCCAAGCTCTTTTTGTTTGCAGTGGGCACCATCCCTGAGCAGCTGGGTCACTGTTGCTGTCACCTTCAGAACCAGGAACCCCGCAGCCGCAGCTCTTCAGGAGGTGAGTTCTCCGGCTGAGCGGCTTGTTCACAGGCTTATCTCACTTCTGTATTGCCTTGTTCCCTTCAGTTTCAGGTGCTATGGGGACTGTGGGTGAACAAAAAGAAGAAACAAGGTTAGAGTTTGTAATCTAAAGGGAGATTCGCTGAAGAGGAGAAAAGTATACAGCCCTTCCCAACAACGATGTGCTTGGCATTTAAAAGAAGCACATTTGACAACAACTGCTATTCTGAGTTTTGATTCTCTTGCGTGACTTAATTTTGACAAAGTGCGTGAGTCACCATGACTCCAGGCCACTTTCAGAGTCTGACGCTGCTGTTATATTGACGCTGCGCATGTCTTATGCCTTGTTCGCTGTTTGTGTCAAGAGGTTTGCTGTCATGGTGACCAAGAAGGAGGCTTACAGTGCACTGTCCTAAATGATGAATCTGATTTTGGTGCTTTCTCCCCTTTGTGAAGAAGCACACAAATAAGCAGATTTTATGAGCAGCACACAGACTCTGTGGAAGGTTATAGGGAAAATGGTACACTTGATACTAAGCCAGATTATTTAATGGATGATTATTAATAATAATAATGCATTGGATTTATATAGCGCTTTTCAAGGCACCCAAAGCGCTTTACAATGACATTATTCATTCACTCTCACATTCACACACTGGTGGAGGCTACAGTTGTAGCCACAGCTGCCCTGGGGCAGACTGACAGAGGCGAGGCTGCCATATCGCGCCATCGGCCCCTCTGGCCAACACCAGTAGGCGGTAGGGTAAAGTGTCTTGCCCAAGGACACAACGACCAGGACAGAGAGGCCGGGGATCGAACCGGCGACCTT
>VUQR01007980.1:2167-34440 GCA_015108515.1 Hemichromis elongatus | reverse complement strand
AGTAGTATTTTCTGGCCACGATTTATTTATTTTTTGGACCATGTCATGAGAGGGGCTCCGTAGAAGGTTGACCACCGAGATGCGCCGCCATAGGTCTTCTTTCCTCTCTCCTGTCTGGATTTGCGCACCCTAGTGGTCGTTTCTAGTTCAGAGTGAATTGTGATAAGAACACTCTGATGACCCAGCATTCTACCAGCCTTTAAACGCCTCGTGCACGCACGAATCTTGAGACGTGAAATTAGTCTCAAAACTCCTTGTCCACTTGTAACTCTGATGTGTGCGAATTTGAAGTTATGGATGGAAATCTTTTACGAATTTCAAGTTACGGACGAAATGTAGTTTACACATGCACAAATCTTTTGAGACTATTTTCACTCCATAGTTTTGCGCCGTTTTAATGTGGATGCGCACCTGCGTGAAAACCACTCAAAACGATAGTGTGGACGCGGAGTGTTTCCAGACGAAAACTCAGTTTTCAAAACTATCTGGACTAGTGTAGACGTGGCCAAAGAAAGGCTATTTAAGTGACTCTGAATGTTACAGAAATTCCTGATCCATAGTAATTTCCCCACTCAACCCTCTCTAGGGTTTACAGAGAACTGAATAAAAAAGAGAAAATGCCCTTTGAGCCACAGTTCTCTGAACAAAAGTATTTTATTGATCCTAGAGGTCAGAGGAGAATGGCCAGACTGCTTTACGATTCTAGGAAGGCAACATTAACTTAAACTTGTTACAACCAAGGTATATAGAAGAGCATCTCTGAACCCACAACATACTGAAGCTTGAAGCTGATAGGCTACAAATATCAAGAACAGGAAACTGAGGCTACAATTCACACGGATTCTGGCCAACAGATGAAAAATGTCACCTTGTCTGATGGGTCTCAAATTTCTGCTGCAACATTCAGATGGTTGGGTGTAAATTTGGTGTGCACAACATGAAAGTATGGATCCATCCTGTCTTGTATCATAATTCAGGACTGTGGTAGAGATGAAGAGGTTTTCCTTGGCGTAATTTGGGCTCCTTAGCACCAAATCAGACATCGTTTCAGTGCCACAGCCAACCTGAGTATTGTAGCTGACCTTTTCCATATTTGCCCATGGCTGCTTCCAGCAGGATAGTGCACCGTGTTACAAAACTCAAATCATCTCAAACTGGTTTTTTGAACATGACAGTGAGTGCACTGTATTCAGCAACGAATCTCATTACAGCACCTTCAAGATGTGGCAGAACGAGAGATTCTCATAATGGATGTGCAACAGACAAATCTGCAACAACTGAGTGAGATGCTATCATGTGAATATGGACCAAAATCTCTGAGGAATATTTTCGGTACCTTGCTGAATTTAAACTGCAAATGTATATCTAATAAAGTGTCTGCTAATTGTGTATTCAAATTAAAAAAATTGTGCCGTAGGATTGCAAAAACAAGAGAAATACATTTATCAAGATAAAATATTTATTTCTTTTCATAATGGTGCTCTCATTTTTTATGTGTTTTATAAATCCAAGGCTCCCCTTTAAATGTATGCACCTCTTTAAAAGGTAAAACTGACAGAGTGGCTGCAGCAGGTTTTCAACTAGACCTCTTGAAACAAGCGTGTCAAAGGAACAACAAATATAAAAAGTATTAAGGCAGGAAGTTTGACAAATGCGTGACATTTTAAAAGTTGTGCGACAGTGTTAGTATAGTCATGATATTAAAACTGTCAGAAATAGAAGATGTGAGGAATAAAAGTGAAAGAAAAGAAATTTTCACCAACATTGAAATATGAAAAATAATAAAATCAATAGAGCTGTACTGACTTGAACACACTGACTGTCAAGCACTCTAAGTTGAAAACAAACAAGAACTGTTTGACATCTACATCTACTACTTTCCATGGGTAGCCAGAGATTAAGATCCATGCATATTGCCAGAGAGCAAATGATAAATGTATCCTTGATATTTTTGAACAATGGTAGAGCTCTGTGGCACAAACCAAGCTTCTCAGAAACACACACAAAATCATCAAAAATTATCTTTCAGCATGTCACAATAAATGATCATAAAACAAATTAATCAGGAGTAACTGTGATTTGAGGTTCATCCACCGGAACCACTTAAGTCAAAGGCATAAAAAATGAATGAAGCAAGTATTAACCGGGGGAATTAAATAAGTATTTATTTGGTGCAGTGGCATATCCTCCATCCATTTGTCCTCATTAATCAATATAGCAGCTAACAGCCTCGCTCTGAGTCTGCCCAGTGGAAGTGGCAAGGATGCGATGCAGCTAATCAATACTTCAGTGATTTTGCCTCGAAGAGAACACATGCTCTGTGAGTGAACCAGCTGATGACTCCTCAAGAAATTCTAATACTAATCACAGGAAAAACTAGAAGCACTACGGGAGAACTCTTTTCTTCAAATTAACACACAACTTGATGCGGGCCTGACATTTTTCTGTGTGTGAGCAAGAAAAAGAGAGACAGAGTTAGAGAGGAGCAGACAGCCACAAAGATAGACCACAATTAGAGCTTACTGTATGTATAGGAAAAATAGCATCAGGGCTAAACTGATGTTAATGATATTGAGATAAGTGTGTGCTAATCGAGGTTTCTTTAGCAGTGTTTGTGCACATCGCCCACATCTATGCAAGCTGTTTGAATTTGGTATCCTGTTATATGAAAACAGCAAATAAGGAAGAGTGCGTCTCTTATATTTTCTTTTTCATGATGTTGAGCAGCCCTAGTTCATTCTCTTCTACCACGGCAACGCACAGATGCGGTTTAAATGTTGTCATCGTTTGTTAAAAGTCTGTTCGTGGGAAGTTTCATCTTTGTTTAGACTACTTTCTCTTTTTTGAGTTAGCGCTTTACTCTGCTCTGCGCTCAAAGACGTTTTGATAAGAAAAGGCTTCATCGTGTCTGTTTAGGTTCTCAGTCATCCAGGTCATGTTAAGGAGCTTGGAAGGAATGGACAACTCCCACTAGGGTTTAAATACCTGGGACTCACCACCATTTGGTTTTAGAACCGAAGAAGCTTCTTCGGGAAACTTAAAGAAGTCCAGCTGATTTCTTTCCAAGCTTCTTACACTAAAAGCTTCATCCTTTTTCTGAACAGACAAATGTGGGTGACTTTCACTTGGAGTATTTCCAAATATTGTTTGCTTCAAAATGAGCAATGAAGCTGGAAAATATTGGATGCATTTACAAAACTGTGCAAGCAGAAACCTGACAGAGGAGTCGAGATAGATTTCTAATCAGGCCATCAGTAGGAGAGACTCAGCAATCAAAGAATTATGGTTTGTAGTTTGAGAAATTAGCTTATTTGTATTCTTTCCACCTCACAATGACACCACACCTAGCTTAAAAAAAACCACTTCTGTATGCGTCACATTCAAATTCTTCTTTTTTATTTTAGATGTTTTTTTCCCCATTAAAAAACCGAATGAGAACAAGGCGCTGCTACACAGATCAGTCTGAGCCAGGCTATCTATTTTGTCAGTTCTGTAAGCTGAAACAATACAGTAATTTGCAGGTATTGATCTCACCTAGCTTTACAAGACAGTGAGCAATCATTTTGCCTTTGAAACCTTTGGCTTTCAGGAGCACTCTGTTATTGTCAAAGTTCAAGCTGGCAGGAAACTTCCAACATGCCGTTAACTTCCAACTAAAAGACTGCTGGATTGCTTGACAGTAACACTTTTTCTGAGTATGAATCTGAAATAATTTGAGCCCATCCATTCGCACCATCGCATTATTGCATCAGGTTGGAGGTATTTTCCAACCTAGCGCAGATTTAGGGGGAAAAAAAATCCATGTGCTAGTAGTAGAAGTAGAAAGCACTGTGATGAGATAAATCAGCTTGACAATATGTTTCCTTCACTAATGGTTTTCCTCTAACTCTTTCTCTTTCTCAATGAGTTACATTGACACTGTGTCTCTGAACTCTTTGGTCCTTCATTTGCATCAAAGAATACCTAAAAGGTGCATCTCAATGTGAAGGAAGACGTGTTTCGCAGCGGCATCTAATCTTTTATTCATAACGCATCGCCTTCATTGTGCGTCTGTCTTTCCACTCTCATTCATCAGCACATTATGATATTGTTTTGTTTGTGTTGCCCCTGCTGCGAGAAGGGCATAAAACAATTTTCTTTTTAAATCCCTAATCAGGTCAACCTCTGGTAATGACCCTAAATTGTGTGTGTGTGTTTATGTATGTGCATGTATGAGAGAGATATTAGGGAGGAAATTTAATCATATCAGTGCTTACTGACTCGCTCCTTTTGTCTCTCCTTTTCTCTTTAAGTAGGTGGGTTCAGGTTTTACTGCATTATGAAGAAAATACATGAACTGCTGTATCTTTTGTTGTAAAACCTTAACAATGGAACTGGGCTCACAGCTAACCAGCTCAATTTAACATTTATAGAGAAAGTGCAGTGCGATTAATACTCCACTCAGCCTTTACACTCACCGTTTAGGATTCTTTCGGCATCGCCACTTATGCTGCTCTGTTATGATGTATGGGTCACTGACAGAAGAGATGCTTTTCTTCATTCCGCTGCTGCATAAGAAGCCAGACAGACTTACCTGAGAACGGAACTGAACCGCACCGGAGAAATAACACATCAGGTGTTTACCGATGGATCTCAGCTCACAGGAACTTTAGTTGTAATGCCAGCAGTATAGGCAAACAGATCGAACACGGCGCATTATCCAAGGCTGGCAGAATGCTGTCAAATACATGACTGCAAGCAAATTTGCACTGCAAGGTCTGTGCACTTTAACGGTACCTGTGCCAGACGGACGACCGTGTAAAAAAAGAGATGAGACTCTGAGTCGTGTTTATCAGAGTTCACTTTAAAACTTGTAAGGACTGCTGTAAACCAGGCACAAGCATCTTAAGTGTCTTGTAAAAATGATAATTTAAGACATTACATTACAATCTAACTCGAGGGGGAGGGGGTCTTACAGGCTGCAGAACAAAGCTCTGCACACTTGCCATAGATGTCCTTCTAAATGTTGAGAACATGAGCAATTCTTTATTATTGTAAACAAAAAAGAATCATTTATTTATTTATTTATTTTAGAAAAGCTGCTAAAATACCACTCATACATGCTCAGACAGGAGTGTTTCATTTTTTGCTTTATAACTGGGTCTTTTTTAGGCAAGAGAAAAAAATATATTAATATGAATTATGAACTCATACAATGACTCACTCCTTTGCAAAGGTAATTATCCCGCCAGACGCAAATACTCTTCTCCTCTGATGCAGTGTGCATGCAGTCAGGTTGATAAGCATGGAGAAGCCTGAAGAGAAAAGGAGGTTGTTATATTAGGACATTATATGGATATTATTACTTGAGAAAAGGAAGAATTACAGAATGCTTACAGCGGACTTATGTGATATTCCGTTACATTGTGAATTGCCACCTTTTGCCTGTATTTGGTGTGTTCTATAAATTGACACATTTCCATAATATATTGATGTGCACAAATTGCATGAATTTGTGCACATCAATATGTGATAGAAAAGTCTTACTGAGATTACCACCATATATTTTATGCACAAATCGCATAAAAATTTGATGCCCAAATTGTATAAAATTTTTATGCACCAATTTTAGGCACAAATTGGTGCATAAAAATGAGCCATAATACAGTAACTGAAGGATATGATGCTTGAAATATCCACGAGGAGCCCTTCTGGATGCCAGCTTTATGCATCCACACCAGTGTTCCATTAAAACCTACACAAATGCGTACTGCTGACAGGACATAAAAGCCCCTGAACTCAGTGGATAAGGGACCATGGCAACCAAAAGCCAGACATCATACAGAGGTCATACATATATGTCTGGAGAATATATGCGCTGAGCCACGCATCTTAATCTTAATAACCACAGGAACTCAGCCACCAAGTGGACGACCAAAATTAAAATTACAGAGCAAGGTCGCCAAGCATAGCAATGCCCCCCCCCCCCCTCCACCACGCACCATAACTGCAGAGCTCTAAAATACATCTGGCATTAACTTCAGCAGAAAAACTGAGCACTGGGAGCCTCATAACCTGGTTTTTCATGGTTAAACAGCTCCAGTGTGCAGGTGGCCCAGTACTTTTGTCCATATATTGTAAGCACTTTCAAGAAAAATGCAAGGTAACTGAAAGGCACAATTAAACACACTTAACAAAATATACACTTTAAAAAACTTTAAGATATGAGTAAAATAGTTGTGCCTCAATAACTACAGTGACTAGTAGCGGTTAATACAGATCGATCTTTTTTGCCTCAGTGCCACAGAGATCATCCTTCGTGTTACTCTTGTCTTGATGATTATTTAAACGCATAGCTCCTCTGCTGAAAGGCTCTGTACTGTACAATGGTTAATGGGTATCCACTGTGTGTAGGGGTGGATGAGATGTCCCTGAACTATCCTTTGTTACTATTTTCTACTATAGGCTCAATCCACCGATGACCTGAACAGTTCTTCCCCACTCACTGCTTTTTTCTACTTGGTCCCATAGTTAATGTTTTATCCTGGTCTCCCAATGTTCTTCTTTTCTTTCTCATCTCTTTCAACTGCACCACCCCCCACCCGACCAACCACAGTGAAAGGCTTCCTGTTTAAAGGGAATTCTTCCTTCCCACCATTGCCACCTACTTGCTCATAAGGCAATCATCTGTTTATCTCAGACATTGCAGGGCCTTCACCTTGCAACATAAAGCACATTGAAGGAGCTGTTATTGCCTCGAGGTGAAGTATGAAAGGTAAAGTGTGAAGTATATAAATAAAACTGAATGCTTAGATTTCGACCTTCTGGTCATGCCTGTTGCATGAGAAAAACATCGCAATTTTTGCTGCTCCTTAAAAGAAAGGGAAAAAAGAGAGAGGAAATGCTAAGAAAGTCAACCCATTCAGTGAACCTCTCACCATTTTGCAAGCTGAGCTGATGCCTTGAAGCATGCAGCTGTAGCAACCAGTCCCAGAACAAAATCAGGAGACGCTCAGAGCAAACAAGTGTCATCTCATGGGACTCATGCTCACCAGGAGGAAAACAGCAGTCAAGATTTCTCCTTCAGGCTGAGTATCTGAGCAGGATCAGGTCCAAACTATTCTCTTGCCTTATGGCATCAGATAATCTGTTTTAAGTGTATTTTTGCCTCTTTGATCATTTCTTTATTAAACACTCACTGTGCAAACTGTTAGGTAAAACCGATTAGTTCTGTGAAATCCACAGTAGTTTAATGCTTCCTAATGCAGCTATAGGCAAAAGTGTGAGTCGCACAGTTGCTCAAACTGGACGTTTGTATGTTCTGGTCAGGCGAACTTGCAATAAAAGTGCAATAAACTTCTCAAAAGCAGCCATAAATGATTAGTTTAGGTCACAGCCATTATGTTTCAGAATATGTCTGTCTGTGAAGCATAAGCAAAGAGGGAGGAAGTTAGACAGCGAGGCTTATGTAAGAAACAATTCAAGGATACGTCTTTTTAGCTGGTGACACTGTTTTGATTGCTGCGGTTCTAACATGAATATTGGCAAACACCTTCCGCCACTTAGCGATCTGTAAAGCATTAATTTAGCATCATTCAGGCATCTTTTTTTTATTTCCTTTTTAGAGTAATAACATATTACAGGACACATAGTGGCTTCTGTAAATAGCATGCAGGAAATGATAATTATATGTTTGGGTTTCCCGCTTGAGTGAAGATGTGACACGCCAGGATCCTGAAAGCAGCTGAAGCTGTACATCATCGTGGAAGTCAGTATTAAAAAAAAACAGCAACAATAAAATGCGCCATTCATATTTTATGTTAACCTCAAATCAGCTGTGTGTTGTGGGAAGACCTCCTCTGGCGCTGTGCTTTGCGGGGAAAATGCATAATTTGTTTCTCTTTTGATATCTTATTCTACTTGAATGGTGCTATTGGAGCAGGGAGCAAGAAGCAGGAAAGGGGATAAAGGAGGGAACTTTTCTCCTTTAAACCCACAGGGTCCCTCCATTGCTCTGCTGATGGTCTGTAATCAGTGTTTGGCACTGATGTGAAGAGGCTGGAGCTGCAGGATCACTCTTTTGATACCTTTCAACGTGACTCTGGTTTGTGTGTCCCATAATAGCCTGTTCACTCTTCTCTAAAAGAATAGTCAATGTGAACGCTGACAGCTTGGCCATTGGGCTTTCACCCAGCAGGGAACGCTGACTTTAAAATCTTCACCAGCTAACCTTTTGACATTTTACATACTAACCAGAGTACTGTTGCGCGATTTTGGGATAAACATTAATTTTCCTTATTGAAAGGCTCTATCCACTGAAAAAGGCAGAATAGAAAAACACTTCTAAATGTCAATGATTTCTTTAACCCAGGGCTCAAGCTCTGATAACAGTAGCATTTATGGTGTCGTCGTGCCATGTTCGGTTGGCCATCATGTTCAGCCTGCAGCTGATCTAAGGAACGCTCATAATTATGCAGCACTGTCGAGGTCTGAGTCATGAAGCTGAGCCAGGGCAGCTGCTTGCAGTCAGAGGTGTCCCATAGAGGGCACTGTTGGTTCTCATGAACGACCTGTGGCACAACAGGTTGCAGTGCTCCAGTCTCTCTTCACCAAGTGTACATTCGCTGTCCAGCCAACTTGACAGGAAGGAGCGGAGAAATGTAAAAATGATGTGATCTGTTTTGCCATAATTAACCAGCTGAACCTAATTTTATTTTTATATTTTAATAGAAGGCTTCAAATCTAAACGTGTGCCTCAGATTTCTCTTCCTTCAAGGCAGTGGATATAGCATTATGCTTTTCATGTAAAAATCGGTTTATTCCAAACAATGTTAAATAACTCTTATCTCCATTCCCCACTGGGACAACCGGAATTAGTGTCTATTCCGCCGTGAGTCACGTGTACATCTTCATTTTAGCCCCCGAACCAACAGCGTAATTATCCTGCATCGCGAGGTGCCAGGCTCCTTTCTAATGTGCCAACTTTATTCATTATGATTACTATTATCTTTCTTTCTAAAGGTGTGGGGCAGAAAGCGCAGTCGTCTCGTGATCTGAGCTTGGTAAACTGATGGCACTATACTTGCTGACGTGCCGCCCGCAAACCCTCTAATTTGCCAGTTCAGCCAGGAGTGCGTGTCCCATTCCACCTCCCTCCACCTCCACCCCCTCAGTTTCTGCACCAACACTCTCCGGTCCACAACCACAGGCTACAGAGCGGCAACAGGATCCGCTTCACCACCGCCTCTCTCCCCGCGCTCGCTCTCGTCTGTGCACGCGTCTTCGCCGTGCGGAAAGTTGCAGGACTATTTGTGAGATAATAGAAGTCTTGTGCGACACTTAGCCTTCCGCGTGAACTACAAAGGCGATCTGGACCGTTGTAAATCCATCACTATGTGAAATACAAGAAGAAGAATAGAGAATGTCTTACAAAGTATTTGGAATTTTTTTTCGGGGATTGTTTTTTTTCTCACCTCGTTGATTTAGGAAAAAGAAATACATATATATTGCAGCCTGATAAGGAAAAGCCGCTCTATTTTCAAACCACATGCCAACATTGGATGAGACCGCGGCGCCCGGATCTTGTGCAATAAGAGAAATGGTAAGCCAAAGAGAAACACCGCATCACTTTCACACACTTGTTCTTATTTCCTTTGAATGACGTTTGCGTTGCTTTATTCGTTGCCTCCCACTCGACAGTTGTTGAAAAAAAAAAACATGTTTATCTTCTAGAAAGACAGCGAGACTCTAAGCTATTAAAATTTTGGCACATATTCAGAGTTGTGCCAAATATTTGGCATCCTTTGGGTGCTGGCTGTGATTTGTGACAGACGGTTTGTTTTCACACGTCCCAAAGCACCTGTTTTGTCCTGTGGGTGGAAAAAAAAAATCTTAAGCTGAAAGAAAAATCAAGTTGATTAATACAAATTCTCCATTTGCGGACCAAATGCGGACTTTACTTACCTGCTGTTTGCACTCAGCCGAATCAAACATGCTCTGTGTTTCATTGGAGTGACGCTCTGTGTTCATGTCTGTGGTGGCAGGTGGTTTCGGACGGAATACAACAGTTTTGCTTTAAATGGAGAACTGCTCAGAGGCGATAAATTGTGTGCAAAGTTGTGCTGCTTTCTGCTGAGGGAGCTATCCGTCCGGCTTCCAGCGAATTACCACGAGTCCGAGGAGAGACATGGGGCCGCTCCGGTGGATGGGACTCACCGCGCTTCTCCTGTGCACAGGTACGAGCCCCGTGACAAACCACAGTGAGCACTTGTGTTCATACATCTGAACAAGGTTTATAGAAATGAAAGTTTATGGTCATGAAAGAAGAGACACTATAAATACATCAACCTTTGCTGAGTGATTTCATTCACCTAATGAAATGCAAATGATGTCCTTTCAACCAACAGGACATATATAATTTATGAGACATATAATTAGCTGTAAGCTGTTGTGGCAGAATACAAAATGACGTGTAATATTAACATGAATGAACAATGACAGTTGCCTAGAGAGTGTGTGGGTTTGGTTGTTGGAGCAGGATGCAGAGTGTGAGCGTGGCACTGCAGAGCATCAGGAATAACAACAGGCTGCAGACACAACCCAGCAACGCAGAAGGGATGCATCTTTTCATTAAGTTTGAGCTGATCTGCTCTTGAAAAAAAAAAATACATGAGGGGGAATGTGTGCTCGAGCGTGTGCCATTGTGTTCGGGATGCCGAAGTGTTTGCATTCTTCTGTGAGATACTGAAGATTTGCGTGACTTTTCAAATTGAACGGGCTTTTGAGAAATTCGATTTAAAATGCCAATCCAGGGGAAATCAGTTTAATCCCAGTATTTAAATGCTATTTGAAGCTCTATGTTGAGCATCCTCTCTTACTTTGGTATAGGTAGAAATCATCTCTAGCCTCAAACACAAAACACGTACTCTGCTTTCAGTATTTATGTATAAATTAAGTGCAGATTTTTAAACACAGACAGCCTAAAGTTGGATTCATTAACACACAAACTTAAAAATAATACACTATTAATTTAACCTCATTATCCAAAGCATTCATTTGCATAAATACACAAAGTGTCCAAATCCTATATTCTGCTAAAATAGGTAACATTTACCTTTTAATAGTATTTAATGCTTAAGGAGTCACTTTATGTTGCTGGATATAGCTAGGTTTTTAGTAAAAGTTACAGTAGGCTAAAATATTGGAGACAAAGTTAAAGTAGGCAAGGTTGAGATGGTCTGGACATGTGCAGAGGAGGGATAGTGGACATATTAGTGAAGATGGCAGGTGGAAAAGTGGAAGACAACAGAGAGGAATGCAGTGAAGGAGGACATGCGGAGGGTTGATGTGACAGAGGAGGATGCAAGGGATGGAGTGAGATGGAGGCAGATAACCTACTGTGGCGACCCTTGAAGGAAGCAGCTGAAAGTAGACGATAGGTTAAAACATGTTACCGAGTCCTCCTGGTTTTCTGTCACCTTTAGAATGAGTCAAATCTGTCTTTTTCCAGTTCTAATCCAAGGCTAATCACATCTTTCCTGGAATGCAAAAGACACGAGGAGAGGCGGTAATCTTCTTTTAGGAGAAGAAATGTGACTTAGAAGTGGAAATAGTGATGAATATTCATACTGTTACCTAAACTTTTGCTGTAAATATCTCTCAGATCTACTGTATCAAAGCTGCTTTTTTTTTGCTGAACTTACCAGAGCTGTGCGTTTTGTGATGCTGGTTAAACTGTGAATTTGCTCTGACAAATCTCTGTGATCACGTAACAGCTTTCCTCATTTGCTCTAATGGACTCCTTTCTACTGATGATGCCACATCTGTGAATTCCTGAATACCTTTTTTTTGTAACAAATAGGGGGGAAAAAAATGTTTTCTGTTTTACTGAAAATTGTTTTTGGAAAAAAAAACAACATTTCTTGAGGGAAGTGATTCTCCTCACAAGGTGAAAGCCACTAGAAAATATGAAGGTATCCAGAGATTGATCCATTTCTCATCAGTTTGGTCAGCCTCTTCAGGTGAAAGTGGAAAGGAAGAAGAAAAAAACAGATCTTGTCCTGTCAGTCAACCTCCTGCTGTTCACAGTCTCTGAGGATATTATGTCTCCAGCCACCTGATTGCTTTCACCCAGAGGTTGTCTCTGTGAGACGAGCACACTGACAGGCACATACTGTAGAGCATACCTACACACACTCACATACTGTCAGAGTAGCCATCAGGACATTTAGAAATATCTACAGCCTGGCATGCAGTAGGATGTGGTGCTGGCACTTTTTGCAGATTGGAGCTCTTTGTCAGACAGAAAAAAGTATTGGGGTGAAAAATTACCTTCACAGGAATGTTTTTTTTTTCCCCCTTCAATTTGTCATATGGCACTCTGCTTTTTAAATTGCCTTATTTGCACATTGTACAGTTTTTATTATCACTTACTCATCATAGCACTAAAAAGATACCTAAGTGCCTGGCATAAAGGGCACTATTCAAAACGTGGGAGGATTCTCACTTGAAGTTTGCCTGCTCTTTTGTATGTGTGTGGGCCTGGCCTGAGTAGACGGGGAAACTGGAATGGACAGTTGAAAAGTTACAAAAACCAAAAATCATTCAGCATTAATTTAATAATAGCTCACTCGTGCTCTCACTTAAACACACACACATGTTGGGTTTTCATAACTTGTGGGGACATCTCATTGACATAATGCTTTCCCTACCATAACCATCAAAAATAAACCATAACCATAACAGATCTTAACCTAACCATAACCTAATAGTAACCCTGACACTAAAACCACATTTTGAGTCTCAAAGATGCCTTCAAGGCTTTCATCGTGGGGACCGGGATTTTGGTAATAAAACATTTCATCCATTGTGCAATGAAAGATTTGACCAAGAAAGCTTAAATTGTATAACGAGCAACAACAGGAAACATTGGGTTTTATCGGTGTCTGCGGTTTTCAAACAGAGCTGTATGTATGTATCATATATTTTTCAAATAAAAAAACACGTAAATGTTTTCAACACCTGATGTCTTTACCTGCTTTTATTTATATTGTACTCAGTATCCCATCTATTTGTAAAAAGTTGTTGTACATAAATATTACACTCACTCTTCTCTTTGTTAGGTACAGATTGCCCTTGCTTTCAGACCCACCTTAATTCTTTATGACATAGATTCAACAAGGTTGCATTCTTCAACATTCTTCAGACATTTCGGCACATATTGATGTGATAGCATCACACAGTTGCTGCAGACTTGTTTGCTTAACATCCATGATGAGAATCTTTTGTTCTACCAAATCCCAAAGGTGCTCTATTGAGGTCTGGTGACTTTGGAGCCCATTGGAGTATCACACACTCATTGTTGTGTTCAAGAATTCAGTTTGAGATGACTTGAGCTTTGTGACATGTTGACCTTCAGAACCATCGGAATATAGATACACTGTAGTCATAAAACTGGTACTCGGGGATTCAGATTGTGCCCAGAAAATATCCCCCACACCGCCACCAACCTGAAGCATTGATAAAAAGCACGATAGATAACTGCTCTGATGCTGTTTACACCAAACTGCTACTATCTGAATATTGCAGCAGAAATCGATGCTCATTACACCAGGCAACATTTTTCCATCTTATATTGTCCAATTTGGTGAGCCTGTAGCCCGAGTTTCATGTTGTTAGCTGACAGAAGTGGCAACTTGTTTGGTTTCCTTCTGCTGTAGCCCATGTGCTTCAAGTTTTGACGTGTTGTGCATTGAGAGATACTCTTCCAGAAACCTTGGTTGTAATGACTGGATACCGTATCCTTCCTATTGGCTCGAAGGAAACAGCGAAACAGTCAGAGAAAACTTCTCTGACCTCTGGCATCAATGAGGCATTTTTGGCCCAAAAAACTGGAGCTCACTGATTATTTTTTTTTGTTTCTTTTTTGGATGATATTCTGTAAATCCTGGAGATGGTTGTGTAGGAAAAAAATTCCAGGAAATAATCAGTTTCTGAAATACTCAGACCGGGCCATCTGGGGGCGATAACCATGCCACACCTTCCACATTCTGATGCTCAGGTTGAACTTCATCAGGTCCTCATGACAATGACAATGTTTACATGGTTAAATACTTTGAGTTGCTGCCATGTTATTAGTTAGTTAGAAATTAGTGTTAACGAGATCCACTTTGTTAAACAGGTGTTCCTAACAAAGTGGCTGGTGACTTCATATTCCTTTTTTTTTTTTGCTTTCTAGTTCGACAACATGCCGGAACCCATATAAAAGCTTAAAAATGATTCTTGAGCAAACATAACCATCTCTACTCCTATAAAAGGTTATCAAAAGCAGAAGGTTTATGTTTGAAAGGTGATCCTCAGTATGTAAAGTTCAAAAGCCCCATTAAGAAACTCTGCATATGCCCCCAGAGGCAAGAGATTATCTCCACATACTGTAGCTCAGTGAGTTTTGATGCTGTTGTCACAATATATTCCGTCAGGAATTTCAGTCAGTTCAGCTTCATTGACAGTTGTTGTGATAGCATAATTAGAGTTTGGTGATGTTCAAGCATCGGTTGCTGTTGGCTGCTGAGTCAAATTTCATAGATGCATTTGTTACCCCGATAAATTTTTATCTTCAAATCAGAGGTAATGCTTTTGCACCGACTTGCTCAGTCAACGTGTAACTGTAACTTCTTTCACGATTTTTGAAATCGCAAATTAAAACTCGTACCGACATCAGCTGATTTAAGCAAACTTTTAGACGCCAAAGGGATTAAAGTCATTCTATGGGGCTTTTTTAGAAACAGGCCAAAAGCTGAGTTAAAACTGATTATCTCATGCCACTGTGAAAGAAAGTGAGAAAGGAAGAGCCCAAAGTGACCCTGCGCACACATTAAGGCTGTGAAATCTAAACTGGCAACTACCTCCAGGATAGTAAAGTCTCATGGGATATTACTTGTTGGCTCTTAACATCTCCTGGATTAATTCTGGGAGGGAGTTGGCAGGAATGTGTGGTTCTGGGCAGTGATTTTACTTAAAGAAACAGCAGAGGCCAGTGGAATTAGCTGACTTTGTCGAAAAGTCTTATATAAAATAACCTCTCGTCTTTTCTTCTCCGTTTTCCCTGTTTTCCCTCTAATGGTTTCTAAGTGCTATAATGATAGTGAGTGATAACCATAAAACAAAAACGTAGGTACTTTTCACTGAAGGGTTTGACCAAGAAGGAAAATATTGAGCGAGTGTTATTGAGGGCCTTTCCTGGGGCAGAGTCAACATTTACCACGCTGAAAAGACATACTGCATTGTTTGTTAAGCTATAAGTCAAAGGAGAAACACAGTTATTAATAATTTGATAAATCAATTGTAAAAATAAAGTACAGTGAATGAAATGTTGGATTGTAAGTTGATGGATGAAGCTTGGGTTATCCTGCGTGGCACTGTAGTTACAGAAAGCTCCAGAGAGGAGCAGAAGGAAATGTTACGCCAGGGAGCCATATGTCATTTTGTACGGATCATAACACAGAGACAAAAGTCATAAAATGAAAAAAGATGTAGAGTTATGTTGAGAACAAATTGTAAGATAAACCATCCAAATTTGTATGCTTCAAAAAGCTTCTGTGCACCATCGTCTCGAATAAAGCAAATTGAATTTTATACGAATCCTTCAGAGAGCAGCAGAAAGGAATGCTACAGGAGAGAGCCATAAGTCATGATATAAGTTTTATATGGATTACAGCACAGGGACACTAGTCACAAGATGAGAAGTATTTTAAAGGCTTGTTGCATATCTTTATCATGAAAAGCTGGAATTTTTTTTTCATTTTTTTTTTTAGCTTTAATCAGAAACAGAGCAGTAAAAACCACTCTTTACTAAGGTATGCTATGCACTCTCTTTAGGCTGTTCTCGGCATCGTGGAGAACTTGTCACAGTTCGTCTGTGGATTTAGTCTGTCGCTCAGTTGCTTCCGTCTCCTCATGTAAACCCAGACAGACTCGGTGATGTTGAGATCAGGGCTCTGTGGGGGCCACACCATCTGTTCCAGGACTTCTTGTTCTTCCTGCCGCTGAAAAATAGTTTTTTTTTTATAACTTTGGCTGTGTGATTGGGGTTGTTTTTCTGGTGTTACCGAATGGATGGGACCGAGTAAACATGTAAATGTGCATCAGTGCTACTCTAATGGGAAAGTATAATATAACACTTAAGCTGCGTTGCTTTTGCTTTGCTTTCACTGACGTACATGTTGGGTCAAAATGTTCAGATGAATGCAAGCCCAGTACTTACACTTCCTTTAGCTTTGTTTTAACCTCTGCCAGCTCTCAGGAAAACTTTACAGTTTTTAAACTCGTAGATCTTAGCTTAGTTTTTGTTTTTTTCACGGTTATGTCTGCCTGTCACATTGTACCATGGGACAAGATAGAAATACTTTTTTTGAGGAAAATTATTGAAAAATATCACAAATGTTTGAATTCAGTTTGTGCTCTGTTTACTTTCGCTTTCGCTGACTGACTGGTTGGGATTGGGCGCCAAAACTTCGTGGTTGGGTTTAGGATTCAGATGCACATTGAACAGTCACTCTTAAAGTACAGATATCCAGGAATACCTTGTGCATGTCCCTCCAGCAGCTATGACAGATTGGCAGTATCTGATGCTCTAGAATAGGCTGACATTTTGTAAGAAACACAACTGAATATTCACGCGCACTGATTTTTCCAGAATAGAAGGTCCTACGATTTTGTACCACATGCAAGTCATAGGACTCATAGGGACATCCACAGTGCAAGACTGTATAATCATCAGAGTCAGAACTTCAAATTCTAAAGTCCTGTGGTTTGCTTTAGGCAGCAAGCCAGGTCCCGGGTTTGAATCCACCTGCTGGCCGATGTCTTTCTGTGCAAGATTTTAATGTTGTTCCTCTGCCTGTGTGGGCTCTCTTTGGGTCTCTGGATTCCTCCCACAGTCCAAAGAAATGCTTGTTAGGTCAGCTGGTGATTCTAAATTGGCCGTAGGTGTGAATGTCTTTGCGTGATAGCCCCGTGACTGGCTGGTGCGCCCTACCTTTTGCTCTAAGACAGCTGGGAAAGGCTCCAGCCTAGAAGAAAATAGATGTCTCCTTTGCTTATGATAGTTTAAAATGTGTATTATGGTTACATAATAAAGTATGTACTATTCTATCCAAAACCATAGTTATATTTTTCAATTTTAGAGCAGGGATATCTCCCAAATCTTCAAAAAGTGCACGTGGAAACATAATCATAAAAAAACAAACCCCACATCTACTCTAATCGTTAAAAGATTGTCTGGATCAAACAATGTTTCTATGCATTCCATTTTCCCCATTTGTACACAGCTAAACATTTCCACACATTATTTATGATGGCTATCTCGTGAGAGTTTAAACCATAGACACTTTAATGTTTTTTTTTTAATGAAATTCTTGTTTTTTCTTGTTTTCTTTACATCTAATACTACTTTAACAAATAATTCACTTATTTCTATTAAAGTATATGCCTACTGTAACCTAAATCCCTTGGCTTTTTTTTAAAAAACTTTTTTCCTCCTTCTCCTCATCATAACACTCCTCTATAGAACTACCATCGCAGGGCTGCCTGCTGAAAATGATTTCCTCCTTTTCATCACCGGAGTCTGTGTCTGAAGAGCATGCGGGGATTACTCTCATCCTTTCTTTTGTCGTATAATGTGCTAACAGTGATGGCCGGCAGGAAAATATATGGTGCTGTCATCGTTTGCACAGAGTGCCTGGGCACGATGGTAACATGTCTTTGACTTTTCAATGCTGAATAGCACGTGCTAAGCAAGAAGAACCCGTTCAAACCTGAGTTTCATGAATTTAATTGCATTTCTTTAACCTTTATGTCTGGATTCAAACACAGGAGCTTACTGCTGTGAGGTGGCAGTGCTAAACACCAACGCACCTCCCCAGTTTATGTCCCCTGGTTTGACTCACCTGAGCTCTCATATTCTCTTATAGAAACTTACTAAAACTTGTCCCCAAACTTACAAAAAAAAAAAAAAAATCAGGGTTAATGTAATTCTTGTATATTTTCTGATTTTTGAATTGAACATATGTGTTACATAGACTGTAAGGTAAATACTAATCAGAACACAGATTAAATTATAACTTGTAGAAAACCAGCTTTGGCAGTTTTGACACCATCTTTTAGGCAACGAATGACTTTTTATTTTGGGGGTTTTTAGGAACTTCATGTTTATGTTGTTCTTGTCCAACAGATGTACAGTTTTTGTCCATGTGGCACATGCTGTGCATGATTGTGGCACATTCATAGTAACTATAGCTGCTGCTTCAGAAAATAAAGTTATAAACAGCATCAGGCTAGGGATGCTGTAATTGAAATTGATATTGACTTATTTTTTCTTTACTTAGCTAAAGGCATTAGCTAATATCATTAGCTGTGCAAGCCAAGTGATTGACAAGAATTGGCTTTGCTGTTGCATGGTGACTTTACTGTACAGTGACTTTCCATCACATTTCTCTGTGCTGAAAATTAAAGCGACAGGAATATTGGCGACTCTTGTTTTTCCAGACTTGTGTCCACTGTAGTTGTTCATTAGTTGCAAAGCATTCTTAATAGAAATTGCACAGTAATTACAGAAAATTGTGTTGTTCTCTTGTGACCTGCTGCTCAGTCTTGCCTGACTCAACAACAGCAGAAAGAGCAGAAAAAAAAGTGTTTTCTTAAATAATATATTTTCTGAATTAGAAATAGGATTTGACAAAACAGAGTTGTAAGATTACCGATTAGATTAATTATTTGCAGATGTTAAATGGTAAACGATATATAATTACAACTAACACATTACTTAATATTACATACTTATATAAGTATTACATATAAGTAATTTAATTATTGAACACGATCATTATGGAACTGTTAAAAAATGAATTTTGGATAATGTGTTGTTTTAGTTACGCTACAATAAAGAAGGAATGAAAAACCGAGGGCCTGCTGTTAAACAGATTCAACGGGTCATTGCCTACATTTTAAATTTGACCTCACAGTTGTCTAGAACAAAATAAATTAAAATACAATAATGAATTAATTATTGCGATAGTAAAACAGTCAAAGTTTGCCATCTTGCCCACGTCTGCCTCCACTTCTGCAGCCGCTCTCTCATCCACCGTGCACACTGCTCTGCCAGATGTTTAATTTATGCCACTGCGGTTTTGTCTGTTTGCAGAGGCATTTGCCTATTTCTCTCATGTAGTCCTCCAAAATCCCACCTATATGGTGCTCACTGTGAATGATGCTGTGCGTTGCTCGAATGCTGATTTGTTGACATGTGGGCTGGAATAGGGAGGCGAGTGACAGCAGAGTTCACCAGAAACACGGAAAATGATCAAAGAATAGAAAACGTAGCATGAAAGGTAGAGACGATAGCTGCAGTGGACACTGCCTATTGGGTTCAATACTTCATTTCAGTTAAGGTCTTTGCCTGTTATGACTTTGCTCATCTTTGCAGCTTGCTGATGGAACAATAAGCCCACCCACCGATCGTCCCATATATTTTTGACACTTCACCTGCAGTCTCACTACTACTGAACCCCATCAGTCTGATACCCTTCTCAGCTTTGTTCCTCAGGCCATAAACCCTTCCAATTTGGCCACCCTGCTCTACATTTCACTCTTACACTCTCACAAGAGTTCTAGATCATCAAACAAGTTTTAATATTAAAGACGAAGATGCAAATAAATACAAGATACAGTTTCTAAATGAGGATTTCATTTATTAAGGAAAAAAAACTATTTAAACCCACCTGGCCCTGTCTGAAAAAGTAATTACCCCCTAACCCTAATATTTGGTTGTGCTACCCTTGGCAATAAGAAATGCAATCAAGCTTTTGCAGCAATTGGCAATGAGTATTTCACATTGCTGTGGAGGAATTTGCACAATTGTTGTAATTCAGCCACATGGGAGGGGGATTTTTGAGTATGAACAGCGCGTTTAAGCTCATGCCAAAGCATCTCAGTCTGATTTAAATCTGGGCTTTGACTAGGTCACTACAAAGCCTCCATTCTGTTTTTTTTGTTTGTTTTTTGTTTGTTTGTTTTTGTCTTGGATCATTGTCCTGCTCTATAAGCCAAACACAAACACACAAACTGGTGACACTGTCCTTCAGAATATTCTGGTGGAGATTAGAATTGCTGGTTTCATCAACCATGGCAAGTTGTCCAGGTCCTGATGTAACAAAGCAACCTCAGGTCATCACACTACTGCCACCGTGTTTGAATGCTGAGGTGATGTTCTTTGTACGAAATACTGCGTTCGTTTTTCACCATTGTAATAATGCAGCAAGCGTGGCAGTAATCAGGCCTGGGTGTGGCTTTTGAAATTGAACTGAGCTTTCCAAAATTTGTGGTTAATCACATTTATTTCATGATTTACTTTTTGATAAAGGGCCAGGTAGGTTTTGACAGCTTTTCCCCCCCAAATACATGAAATTTTAATTTAATTAATTTGAGTGACAAATATGCAAAAGAAAAAGAAATCAGAAAAAGAGGAAATCATATACAGAACTGTATTTTCATCTTTCAGTCACATGAGCTAACTCTGACATATGTAATAGCATATTTCAAAATATAAACGGTACATATTGCTAGGCAACCAGGCATGCTGCAAATGTTGAGCGTAGCACTTTACATTGATGTGTATGGGACGGAAAATAACAATTGTTCATATTTTTTTATCAAATGCACCCCAAGATTCCCTCTATGATGAATAAAACAATTTAAGCAAAAGTCGATGGGGTTTAAATTTTAACAAAGTCACGTGATTTAAAAAAAAAATAAAAAATTTTTTTTGGCAGTTCCAAAAGTTGAGGCCTCAGAAAAGATGTCATAAAGGGATTTTACTCCTCTGTGATTAACTCCACTCATGCAGCATTGTCACCTCTTTTTCCAGAATTCCACAGAAAATTCATTGAAGAAAAAAATGGATGTGAAAGAATTTCTCTCTTTTCCCACAGGTTTCTCTTTACTAATAGGATGAAACACAGCAAGGATGAAAGGGAGAATAATCGATATATGACAGCGTAATGATGAAATGCTTCCCTGTTTCTTCACTCTTAGTGTTTGGAGGATTGGGATTACACCATGCCTAACCAAAGCATGAAGATCTGTGCTGATTCACCTCGATACACATAATCACACACAGACGCGTGTGCACAGAATCATTAAAGATTTTGTGACACATTGTAGCTGTGCACTGTAAACACACACACGGGCACACACAGCCTCATCTCCTTGGGCAAACAACTTCACAGCCATCCAACTAGGAAAAGATCACACTCTGTGGGAGGTCTAGAGACAATTAGCATAACTAACAGAACACTCGGCACACACAGCAAATCAGAAGGAAATGGGAATGAACCTACCCACTCGGAGCATTGAGAGAATTTTAACAGCGTTTTTGGAACCTCCTGTAAGACAGATTGACAGTGAGAGATCACATATTTATCTCACTTCACCAGCTTTGGTCCCATAAGACAATGGAGGTACAGTACGCGCTTTTCTCTGTTGCAAGTCTGTCGCTTGGGTTTCATCCCCCCGCTGAGATGTCCTCACACTGCATCACTTGCCAGAAGAGTAGTGCAATAAGTTGTCAGAGAAAGCCAATAACCTTTTTTTCTTTTCGTGTATTCTTGTAGCTTGTTATGTCATTTTTGCCAGTTTTTGTGTGTGTGGATGCGGCAAGCATGGAGGTAGTGGTGGGGGTATTACCATCCTAGGTCAGAAAAGGAAGCAATTCCCTGTGCGATTTTTCTTCTTCTAGTACTTCTGTTAGTGCGGAAACAGTGCGGACAGGGGGCAACGACGAAACGTTTTTTCTCTTCAGTCGCAACGCAGTTCTTCTGTCGAAGTCTCCTTCCTTCTTGTCTGTCTGCTGCCTGTTTTTATGCTCATTATTGGCTGCTTCACCTGAGTGTCAGTCTGCGGTGAAGAGCTGATCCTCATTATTTAATTTCCCACCCAGTTCATTAAATGTTAAGAGACAGAAAAATAACCGCTGGAAAAGTTCAGCCTAGCTCAAAAACCCCCCCCAAAAAAACGCAGAATACAAAAAAAGAAAGAAAGAAGAGGAAGTGGAGGTAAATTTTAATTTCAAACTTGATAGACACTACAGAATTGAAACCTAAGGGCAAACTATTCCACACCTTTAGGAATGTGGTTCCCAAACCGGGCTCAATTCCCTTACCAATTTTCAGCAACGCTGCCTCAAGAGAGGTAAACATTACTGAGAGCCCCAGCCAATAAAAAAATTGTATTAGCAATAGGACTTCCATCTTCCCAAACCTATATCTGTATAAGTGCTAATGGTTTGATCCAGTAAGCGAAGGGGAGCTCAGAACACTTCAACCATAGTGATGAATAGATTTAAATAGTCTGGCACTTTTCAGACTTAATAATTGGGTACTATTTGCTTCAGATTATCAGAAATGTGCACTAGTGCGTGTAACTTCTGATAGCCAATGCCAACTCAAGCACAGATACGGTGCATTTTATATGTTAATGTCCTAACTATGCACAGTTAGTTGTGTCAAGATGGTTTTTCGGTATTACTTAGTGCAGGAACAGGAGTATAAGGTCAGAAACCGTTTTATATAGTACCAAGGTTTGGATTTCAGTAGCTGCATCTATGTGTATCTGTGTTTCACTTGGCTGGCTGATACATTGGCCAGGAGAATGAGACAGATATTGATCGATTTGTGGGCTTCAGGCCAGACCTGGGCTCAGAATTGTGAGCAGCCTTAAAAACTGTTATTGGTCAATTTCTCGTTAACATTAAATGTGCTGATGGCCAATTGGTAGGCCCTATTAGGTCAGAAAATTGCAGTCTGTGCAACAGTGGAGCAGATGCCATCATGAAATGAGAAAAATCTGTTTTGAGCAGAACGGTGTGCATGTGTGTGTGTGTGCATGTGTGTGTGTGTGTGTAGCAACGCTGACATACACATGTCTGCTTCCCAATTTCAGTGTAGCCTTCCAAAGAATGAATTTGATTCGCAATAATCAGAAATGTTGATAAGCACATATGGCACTTATTTATTTTATCCCCCCGTGTATTCTCTTCCTCTCGTCCTCCTCATCCATCCTGTGCTCTACCCTCCTTTGCCTGCTTACTAAATTTCCCCACCACCTCCACCTTCACATCTTACTCCTAGTTCTCTTATCTCCTGTGGCCTTTTCCCGCTTCACTGATGTTTTCTCTTTTCCTCACATGAAATAACATACGCAAATTAAAGTGAAAGATTAAACGGCAAGATTTGTGATTTTTCTCAATGCAATGGAATATTTAAAACTGTTAGGACTACGACTGTAATATTTCAAGGAAAAAATAATTCGAAGACTGAAAAAAACAGGGTAAAGACATTAGATCAAGTTGAACATTTTGGTAAATAACTTCAATTTTTACTGTGTTTATTGTCTGTATTGTATAAAAGAAGCTACCTTAACTAGCGAGCAGCTAGTTAAGGTAGCATCAGGACTGGAAACAGGAAAAATGGCACATCTTGAAGCCAGTTAGTAGTGAGCACCTCGCTGCCTTATTTGAAACAAACATCACACTCTAGTGTCACATGGGTTATATGCATAGCCTTCATAGCCAAGCCTCTGAGGTTTTTAAACCACCAGGATCCATCAGAAATACAAGTTTAGTGTACTGAGCTTAAAAGGTTACCTATTTTAGACAAAGGGAGGCTAACCATTCCACCCCAACCTGGGCTCATGGGAGTTCATGGTGTAGTAAAAAGTTTTAACCTGTTTAGTTGTGTTGCTGGAGCATTCTCATCCCTGACGCGTAACATACCAATGATTTTTCATGTCCCGAGGCGTCCCATGGGAACGCGAAAGGTAACCTTACGTGTCACTATGGTATGCGCCCGATTGTGGATGGAATCCAATAGAATGATGCTCCTGGTGGTAACAGACGTTCCAGCTGTGTATTCCAGCCCTAACCATAACCATATGCCTAACCTTGATCACAACCTTGATATGGCGTTATTTTAGTGCCTCTATTCTGTGCGCTCAGGTGTTAGCATTTGCTCTTGCTCAGATCTCTGCTCTGTGTGCTCACAGACATCTGCGGACCTGCGCTCAGTGTGTCGTTCGCGCTCACAACATCTCTGCTCCGTGCGCGCTCAACATACTAACCCAAAATGGATTTAGCTACATTCCGGACCATGTTTCTGCAATGCAGTAGCTAGCGAGCTGATTGGAGACCGTAACAGCCAATCACAATTTTTGCATCCAAGTCTGTGATTGGTTGGTTTTGTAGCACAATTTTAACGGTATACAGTCAGTTGAGCTCGCACGGAGCAGAGATGTTGTGAGCGCGAACGACACACTGAGAGCAGGTCCGCAGATGTCTGTGAGCACACAGAGCAGAGATCTGAGCAAATGCAAATAACGGAGCAACAGGGGCTGTTATTGTGTGTGTATATGGATAATAGCAAATTCTGAAATTCATTTCTTGCACGCAGCAATGAATTTCGTTCTCTCAAATTAAACTTTTCTTTGCTCAAAATAATTTTCTTCTCAAAATGCAACATTTGCACATCCAATTTTTTTTTTACATGCGCTCAGAATAGAGGCACTAAAATAACACCATACCTTAATCGTGTTAGAAAGTGTTTGTATTCAGTCTTAAGCGCAGACGATTGCCTGCTGCCTGCTACAGCTTCAGCTTTTTCAACATGAGGCACAAGGACGCTGTCAGTTCTGTCGTTTAGCTCTGTGAATTAAAAGTAAATAATAATTTACACATGGTAAATATTAAACCACTGCATTAGCTTCTAAGAAGAGATAAATGAAGAGTTATTACCAATGCACTGACACCTTAATGTTCAACCTGTTTTATTTATTCTTGTGTCATCTTCGGTACTGTAATATTAGAAAAATAATATCACATAAACCTTATAAAATTATCACAGATGTTTTCTGAGTTAGCAAGCGTGAGTCCTCGTCTTACAGGATCTTTAGACTTGTACATCTTGCTTTAGTATTATTATCCGTGCTGAGACCATTTACCCACGTTTTCACTTCGTCCTTTACCAGTTTAATCAATTTAGAATTTAATTACCAAAGGTAACCAGACCAACTAACGTGCATCCTCACCAGAATCAAAGAAGAATAGCCAGTCCGCCACCGGCTCTGTATGGCTGCAGTGGCTCCACTGACAGACAAAGTGAAGAAGACAGAACTCGTTTCATTGATATTGCAATTTCCTTCCCATGTGCCTTCAGTGAAAATATACCAAGTTATCTCTTTCTGAGGCTTCTGACTCATCTGGATGCTGTGCTGGCATTTGTCAACAAACAGATTTCAGGGCTTTGGCAAATTGGTTGATCAGATTAGCCTACATATCTGATCAGAGGCCATAATGTGCATTTCTATTGCTTTAATCTATGCTTAGCTTGTGCCTGCACCCTATCCGAGGCAGTAACAGTGATTTAATGATGCCTCTTATTTAGTCGTCTTGTCCCCATTTTTCACAAGGGTGATACACAGTGCTGCTCTGAGCATGCCCAGGGCCAGATCTGGGCACTGTGCTTCAGTAATAGAGGATAAATCAATTCCTAAAATGTCCATACAGAGGGAGAAGAAAAGTATCCAAAGCTGAAGGATTTATTCAGAGATGTGAAATCCCCTTTGTTTCACTGTGGGTATGAAGCTAAGTGTGTGAGCCCTGTGTGGGCTCTTGGTACCAGTCTTGGATTTCTTCAGTGGGAGCTTTTTCTAGCAGGTAATTGGGAATCTTTGGGTCAGTGAGTGTAATCTCCATAAATACAGTAAGGGAGCACTCCTCATTTTCGAAAGATGTGGAAAGACACGTGGCACTTCTATTTAAGGTAACAGATGAGGTAAATATCTGGAGTGACATGGTCCGCTTTAGTCTTAACACCAGGGGCCCTTTCTATGTGCACTTTAATTTTCTTTAGCTTCTCATCCTGTTTTAGTCCCCTGTGGATTTTTTTGCTTGATGGTCTCCAGGGAGATTCAGTGACCAATGTTGATTTTTGCCTTAAATAATTCTATATAAAATAGGTCGGAGGTGTATCATCATCCTTTTATAATCTTTGTGGAAACCTTTGTGTTTTCTCGAATGCAGCATTTTGCCAAGCCAAGATTCGACTGACAATTTGGCATCTGTCTAATTGCTTGTGTCATGAATGTTTTTGGGAAAAGAAGCAGCCTCCGGAGCCAGAAAATGTTGAGAAATCCTAAAATACATTTACACCCAGTACCCAGCACAGTACACAATACGATTTTTTAGCCTGGCAGGAAGTTGTTGTACGCTAGGCGTGTATTGTGTAGGATCAGGATTTCCATGTAGTGCCTGCCTGTCCTACACGGTTATCTGCAGCAGCAGATGTGGAGCCTTTGTTTAAACAAACGTCTGTCAGTTTGCTTAAACAGTCTGTTCAAAAAGACAGACATCAGTGAAAAAGACAGATATCAGTGAAACATAGAGTATAGATCACATTGCAGAAGTTCTTTAAAGTGGAAGGACTGTTATAAGTCATCAAGTGTGGTTGCAGTGATTGTTTTCAGTATTGATCAGGTGTATTTTTAGAATCTCCTCCCCTCAAAGGTGTCTTATTGCAACCTGCAGTTATAAGGTAGAGGAAACTCTAGTGATTACAGCACCGGTCAAAACTTCAAATGCGCTCGCACATTGTGTCCAAACTATTTACTGGAGTTATAAAGGCTTGTAAATATCGTGCTGGAATGATCATCTTTCATCTTTAGATTGTTACTCAGGTTACCTGGGAAATGATGCTTTCCCACAGACTATGTTGAATGTTATGAAAGGTTATATTCTTTACTAAACTCTGATCTTAACATCTTATTCGAGTAGTTCGGATGTCTTAAATAAAAAGAACTAAAAAGGAAAGGTTAAGAACTGTCTGAGAGGACAGTTGAAGTGAAAAGTCCGGTGTGTTTGAGGAAGCTACGCTGTCAAGAGCTTGCGCCTTTTACACAGTTTATGATTCTGACCTCTTTTTAGTCATGTTGAAGGAAAGGCAGACAATAAATAAAACAGTCATGCAACAATGGCTGAAGCTTGTTGAACGTGACCACTGAAAAAAAGCATTAATTAGAAAGCTGACTGGGTACAGTTTGTTTTTTAGCCTATTGCCACACTAGCACACAGCTTTTGATGTCCTGCCTTAGGGCTGTGAGATATAGTGAAATATATCGGATGATAAAATTGAAACATCTATCGTTTCATATTATACGCTATCGTTTGTTTCGTGGTGTCACAAAATACAATCTTGATGACAATATTTTTTCATCGTTTGGATGGTCACTGGATGCAGGCACAGAGAATACCAGCATAGCCAGTGAAGATGAGGCAGAACCAGGTAGCTCCAAACAGAAGGACCAGTCAAAACTAATCGAGGACATTATTCCTAAACGAGGGGCCACCTCTGTAGCATGGACATGGTTTAGTTATAAAAAGTCTGACATGGACCAGAAAACTGTACTATGCAGATTACTCTGCAAACCGGTCCTCACCACAGACTCAAACACCACACATCTTTTCTACCACCTACGCAAGAGTCACGTTGAAGATTATTTAATAAATACTCACAAATACAATGGCGGCAGTTACAACTTATGTCTGAAAATACATAGTTTCATGCATCGGCCAAAACACTTGACTCCAGGTACACGACGCTCAGGTGAAAACACTTCACGCAAGTCAAAATGCCCGAGATTTACAGAATTTAAGGAAAACGCACTATTTTGTGATATGTATCGTTATCGCGATGAGAAATGTCATATATCAGGATATGAGATTTTGGTCCTATCACACAGCCCCCTGGTCACTATTACGAGGCTGTGGCAGGAAGTAGCAGCTTGCTTCGAAGATGGCATACCTTGTCCAGCAGCTCATTGTGCAGGTTCATTGGTTCCTTTAGCTGTATTTGGCAAAGGAAGGCACAAACGGCAGTTGCTTCGACATCTGTGTGCCATACAAATTAAAGAAAGCTGTGCTAAGTAATGGAGCATTGCTTATGATCTAAAGCAGATGCTGCATGCCATTGTGGCAAACCCTCCTAGAGACAGGTATGTTGTCTCTATAAGGTTAAATAAAAAGTACTGAAGCATAAAAAAAACAGGACCAAGTGAAGGAACTGAAGCATGAAAAACAGTAACAAGTAAAGATGTGAGAAAGTAAAAAAAAAAACAACACAGTAAATGTTATCAGCCTGACAAAAACAAAATCCGCATCACCTTACCTGAAGAATCTTGGCACTGAAAAACTGTATTTTGATTACTTGAAGGTTTTTCATTAAACTTTTCAAACCCTTTTGCTGATTCTTTGTTCTTCTAGTTGGATAACACGATGTAAACTTCTATCTTGAGATTTTTAGGTTGAATTTCCTCCAGCCTATAAAACTAAACAGCGCCACGTCCACCATGATGCCGTACAGCTTGTACAGACGCTCTTTCATATGTAGATATGATTAAATTAAGCCATGGTGAACTCTTTGGATTGCATTTACATTTAGAAATGTTTTTGTGCTCCATCCCCCTCTGAACCCACTTAAGGCGGGTACTACAATCACAGGATTGTGATGACCTAACATTTCCTGGCCAGTTTTCCACCAGCGCAGCACTGCGTACTTACAAAGTCTTGTCTGCTCATCAAAGCTAAGAAATGGCACCATGCTGTTTTTAAATTTATGGCTCACTTTGCTATATTAAACACTCTCATAGTTTTGTAATGGGTCTGGCTGGTTAATTAAGTGGGTCAGAAAGGAGATCAAAGAACTCTGGTAGACACTCAGTATTTTGGACCGTATCAACTGTGTAGAGTCAAAATACCATTTTTGTAGGTGGGTCACTTCATTGATCTTTTATTTTGGAGAAAATCTGAATGATTTTTAATTCATCATCAAATTGATTGTTTTACAATTAAAATTTGATGAATGGGATTTAATTGGGACATTAACATCTTCACAGGCAAAAATCTTTACTTTGTGGATTCAGAATTATAGTCATTACATCGCAGTTTCTATTTGTTTTAACTGTTTTGCTGAAAGGCTAGAGTCGAATCGCTTATGAATGCATCGACAGGGCGACTGACTGTTTTAGGTTAGCTTGTTTAAAGAAAACAGCGGATCTAATCGTGAGAAAAAAAGATTAGAGAGGTAGCCATCAATCATGAGCCCCCGTTTTTTCCTGCTGTCAAACTTCCTCTGCACCAACACCACCCCCGACTGCAATTTTATATGGGGAAAAAAAAGGAACACTTTATCTTTCCAGCTGTCAGAGGAATGATCGGCTAGCTGATTATGATGTTAGCGATGCAGTATGCAACGCTAACATCATGCAGTATGAGGTAAGTTTAACTGTTAAACATTTACGGATGAATAAGCTGCTGCACTCCCTGCAGTGCTTCCAGCATCCAAAACATGCAGGATAAGGTGTGTACTTGAATATTAGCATCACAAATTGACTTTGAATTTCCATTTGCCTGAAGCTTTTCTTTCATAATGATTTTTTTTTTCAGTTTTATTTTGCTGATTTGATATTGTGCTGAAGAATAATAGTGGTAGAAATAAAAGGGAGGATTGAGGGCTTATCTAGCTCTGCAGGTGAGGTATTACAGGCTTCTCAATGGGAATCAGACTTATGGTGTGAAGTATAAGCTCCTGCACTGCGCACAGAATTCTGTACATAATCCCAATGCACTTTCCCATAACTGGGAGCAGGGACAAAAATGAAGGGCACACAGTTCTGTTGGTAGTATGACGCTGACAAGCAGACACTGAGAGGGGGCATAAGTGCTTGTCGAGCTTTGTGCGGCTGTGATGCTACTGTGGTGCAGCATAGCCGGTGATCTTCAAATCTTCAGTTGAATGTAAAGGATGTTTTTTCCCCCTTTTCTTCTTCGTAGAAAAGGAAAAGCATATAAAAATTATGGGTTGATAATGTTATTAAAGGACAAAGGGCTGCGCAAGCCTTATTTTACTTTACGAAGAAATGAGTTTAATGCGGCTTAAACTACTAAATATAATGTAATCATCAAACAAGCTTATTATGTATTATTAGTGATATAATACATTTGGATGGGTCATCCTTCAAAGCTATGTATGAAAGGAAAATTAATGTATTTTTGTCTAATTTTCATTATGTATACTGATCTATTTTGGTGCACCGCAGTGTTTGGCTTGGCTAATCAAAAATCAGTCCCAAACTTGTGTTATGTACTCATCTATTTTCATGCACATTGTGATAAAATGAGACAGTGTATCTGGACCACTGAATATTCAGTGAGTCTTTGTAGACTAATTATAATGTGTGTCTTCATAAACTTGGGGACTGCATGCGGTGACTGAATAAGGCAGAGCAGAAAATAAATTGATTTCTTGCTTTGATGCAGCTGTGTTGTGTGCACAAGTGTCTGATGAGGGGCTGCTTGAAATAAGAGAATCTTATTCTATATTTCTTTTGTATGGTAATGTAGGTACAATGCATCGCATTGTGTCGAGTCCTTGCCTCAGCACAAAGATTGCTGAGAATCTATTCTGGGCTGTGATCGAATTAATGGAACACTTTATTGGTGCAGGTCATGTTTGTGGTGTTGCAGAATTGTAATGAAGAAGAATGTTGTGGGATACTGGAAGAGGAGGAACATTAAAATGCCCCCCCGGCAGGTTCTGAATGGGAAATGAGTCCATCATCGGACAAGGTCACAGAAAAAGAAAAAGTGATGATCAATGGGTGTTTGGGTGTGTTTGCACAAAGGCTTGCTCATTATGAGAGGGATATGGATACAAATATCAAAACATCAAGACTTATACAGTACATATCAAAATGTCCACTAATATAAACAAATGTGCTTAGTAGCTATTTAAGCATCCGAGCATTTTGCACACTCTTACTTTATCTAAAATGATAGTCACCAACAATGTCTTCTTCATAGGAATATTTTAAAATTTCTCACAAACATAAGTTGCATTTCTGCTTACACAAAAAGATGGTCTGATGGATAAAAATACCCTTAGGGAACTGCTCGTGTATGTCAACTGATGTTAATGATAAATTTGCACTTGAAACTAATTTTTTTAAAAGTGCTGCAATTTAACATAAGCATATCATTTGATCATTTGATATTGGGACATTGGTGTAAGTAATACAAACAAATGAGACCATTAGATCTCAGTGAGTGTTTGATTTGCATTTTGAAAAGTGACAAAAATTCAACGAAGAAGACAGTTTTTTCCCCAAAATCACAACAAGAAACAAATACTTAAAAAACAAGTGTCAGCAAACAATAAGGTGATAAAATCAGCAGTAAATGAGACAACTTATAAAATATTTAAACCCTAATGGAGATGGAACCCTGCATCATAACACTCGTGCAAGAGCCTCAGTGAGCAAACAGTGAGCACAGTATGAACTCGCCTCTACCTTTTGTTGGCCCTTTTATATCAGAGAACTAGAGACAGTCAACTTCATCCAGGCATCTTACTGAGCCCTGGGGCTGCACAAAGAAGCCACTGTTTGTGACAAGGCCTTAGGGAAGACTGTTTGAAAACTAAAGTCAAAGAACTATTCATGCAGCTGCTCCTCATTCAATGACAACATGACCTTGGATGTCTTGCCTCAGCTTGTAGAGCGGGCAAGAAGCAGTCCACAATCTGCATTGCATCAAATTTCCCATCAGTCATCCCTCTGAAGAAGATACATCGTACACGTATCGTAAAACAGTCCAATGACAGATAAACACATAGTAAATAACACCTGAAACAGGTGGACCAGGCCACTTTCCACCAGTCTTTAACAAACCATAATGTTTTTCTGAATTTCCAAGACTAAATCTATAACTCTGGCCAGAGTTAAGTCAAAGTAAAAATCAATTTCACCTAGCCCGTCATGCCAATGTCTTTACTGCACAAAGTAAAGAACGTTACAAGTTTGAGTCTGAGACAAAACGAAATCTGCTCATTTGTTTTTTTCATTATGAAAAAAACCCAACTCACAAACCAATAAAAAATCAGTAGCACGTTGTCTGTACAATACAGAACAATAGCTGAAGCTGAAGTTGGGCTTCCCAGCAGACTGTGGTTGCTGAGTCAGGTCAGGCTGTATTGCCGGAGGGCATCCCATCAAAATATGGAGGATGTTCCTGCGTTAATGAAGTTACTGTCCACCACTTTTTCTTAAAGAACTTTTTGTCACATTGTCTGAAAGCACAGTACAGCTACATTGGTTTCATATATATATATATATATAACGCAAACCCCACGTTAACGCGG
>VUQR01007978.1:15537-41642 GCA_015108515.1 Hemichromis elongatus | reverse complement strand
GTCCATGACCGTAAACAAGGAGTGGGTGGGGTGGACACTACTTTCTAGTCAGGCTTTCCTTTAAAACTCAAAGTAATGTGCTGCACTTTAATCAGTGGTTGACACAGATATTTGGAGTGCATGCACACAGTACAAATAAATGTTAATGTTGTGCAATGATGGATTTTACATTTACAAGCCTTTTTAATAAATTTGAAAGATTACCAAGGAGTCGGCTGCCTAATCGGGTTTTATGTTTGTGCTTTCTTGGTGCAGATGCAGTTACCGTTTTCCTTCTTGCAGGGCCAAACAGAAATGAGTCTGGAAGATAACTGGCATGGCATGTTGATAACAGTAGTCATAATGGCTGCTTTGATAGGTCTATTAGTTACCAGTGGCATTATTTGTTGTTTCTTTGTCCTTTCATTCATCATTATGACTGCCTCTTTTGTTAAAGTCTTCCTCATCCTCTGTGTCTGCTTTCTTTAAAGGCTTTCCTCCTCTGTTCTATCTCCTTTGTTTCTGTCTTTATTTCTCTTCTTGCATTTAACTTTAAATTCTTCTGTGAAAGCTTTTCTTCACTGAAGGTTTTCCTTCTTCGGTTGGAATGTTTCCCTCCTTCTCTGGATGCCCATCTTTATGTTTCCCAATAGCTGTGTATCCATGGTCACAAGGATTATGTTTTCAGATTGTCTCATTCTTGTAGCATGATGCTAGTTGATTGCCTTGAGGGAATTTCTTTATTGATCATTTCAAGTCAAGGATAAACCAACCACAAGTTCAACTTGGACTCGGGTATGAGTTGGCTGCAATTTGGTGTTCAAGGTCAAGGTAAACATGTAGATCAGATCATAGCCAGATTCTCCTCGTCCCCGGCTACGTGCCAATTGTGAAGCCTGTGACCTCGACTGTAGATCAACAGAAAGACCACAATATGTGCATCTTCATGTGTGTTCATATGTGTCAGACAGGTGATCAGCAACGCAGGGGCACCACAAGGGACCATCCTCTCCGCAAACTTCAGATACTGCAGAGAAACCTGCCATCTTCAGAGGTTTTCTGATGACTCTGCAGTGGTTGGATGCATCAGTGAGGCTGATGAGATGGAGTACTGGGCTGTGACTCAATGTAGACTTTAGGAGGACCACAAAACCTGCGACCCCTGTTTTGTATCCATCATGGACATAATGGAGGACTAGAAATACCTCGGAGTAAACATTGATAATAAACTGGACTAGGTTAAAAACTTCACTGCACTCTATAGGAAGGGCCAGAGTTGTCTCTATTTTTGGAGCCAGCTGAGGTCTTTAACATCTGTTTGACAATGCTCAGGATTTTCTATGGCGCTGTTGTGACCAGCGCTGTCCTCGAAGCTGTTGCATGCTGCAGCAGCAGGTTGAGTTTTACAGATGCCAGCAGACTCAATAAACTCATCTGCAAGGCCAGTAATGTTGTGGGGATGGTGCTGGACTCCTTTAAGGTGGTGTCTGAGAGGCAGATGTTGTCCAAGATAAGGACAATGCTGGACAATACCTCCCACCCACTTACTTACAGGAGCACACACAGTGAGAGACTGAGGTGACCTAAATACATCATTGAACGACACAGGAAATCATATCTCTGTACAACTCCTCCATCTAACACACAGTTCACAGTACAACAGTTACACCCCTTTGCACATCTTCTACAGTGCAAAAAACAAAAGTTTACAGTTTGGTGTAAAATATCAATCATACATATATTTAATCTATGTAATTTGCTGGATATTTATAAATGGGTTATTTGTATATGTTAGAGCTATTTCATATATTTTGTAACTTTGTAATATATTGCATTATTTAATTAAGTTCAGTCTGTTACTCTTCTTATTGTCTTGGAGCGACTGTAATCATATCCATGTCCTTAGGGATGAATAAAGTATCCTAAATGTGATTGTGCTTACCATTAAAAATATCGCACAAATGTCTAATAGCCTAAAATGATGACGTGATATTTCATATCCAAAAGGCATTATCAAACACCATAATTCAGGATATTAACCAAGATTGGCACCATATTTCATATTTAGACAGGCACTGAATTCATGACACTAATCTTTGGTGCCCAACTATTAAATTCCTTCAGACTTCACTGCATGTTTTATATGAGTCTGGCATACACATAAACATCAATTTGAATGGCAGAGGCCAGGTGGCATCTAGTTTCTTGTGAGATTATTACCTCCGTTTCTTTTTCAGTTTTGAAGGGTTCCCTCACGGCTTAACTTAATTTTCAAGATTGAATGCTTTAATCTTCATAAACTGTTGAAGATTCTTTTTTCAGATTTTCTCTCTCCTTTAAGATTTTCTGCATGTCTTTGCATCTCTTGTATACAGGCCTCTCTTGTCATGGCCATCTCTGTAATTGCTATGGCAAGAGGCTTTCTTTGCTACAATCCACAGATGTCATATAACAGATTGACAAAACCATTACCAGTCACATCACTGATTTGTGTGCTAATGTTTTGAACCCTTGACTTGAGCATGTTGAGACTGTTACTGAGATAAGGAAACTGGAAAAATGCAGGACAAAGGCAATGAAGAATGGCAGGCCTGACAGACTATCTACAGCAGATGAACAGTAAGTCATGTCCTTAAGAAATAGAAAAAATTGCACCACCACCAGCCAATCATGGCAGAATGCTGCCCCTCCCTAAACCTGGTTCTGCTGGAGGTTTCTTCCGGTTTTTGTTCCTAGAGTCCCCAAATGTTTGTTAATCAGGGTTGTATGATTGTTAGAGTTTCTTTTAATATTTCAGGGTCTTCATGACACAATATAAAGTGCCTTGAGGCAATTGTTGTTGCTATAAAAATAAAACTGAATTACAAATAGAATCATAATGATCTCAGTGAAAGGCTGGCTGACAAGAAGAAATACTTAAGTGAAACAGGGAGAAAAAGCTGAAGTACTTTTTAAAAGATTACATAAGAACTGCACACAAAATCAGTGGCAACAGGTCACGTAAAGTGATGAATCCAAATTTGAAAAATTAAAATGAGAAAATTCAGATTTGGATCTACCATGCAATACCATAGTGGGATTGCCAAAGGTTTATCTTTCAGCACGACACACATGAAACCTACTGATAATGCAGCAAAACCATACCTGGCTAGATAAAGACAGAAATGAACTATAACAGTCATGGATTGGCCTCCCCAGAGCCTGGACCTCAACATTATTAAAGCAGGGAGGGATCAGAGAACAGAACAAAAAGCAGCCAACATGCAAAGAAGAGCTTTGAATGTCCTTCAGCTATTCCTGAAGACTACTTATAGACATTACAAGAAAGCTGCAGAAGAGAGTTCGGGCTGTGTTGAAGAATATAGGTGTTTATATTAAATATTGCCTTTCAAGCTCATTGGAGTCATACAAAATTTGTTTTTTCCTTATGCGCTCTATTTCCAAAATCATTTTTTTACATCTTTCAATAAATCACTGCACTTATTTCTAATTCTCTTACCAAAATATAAAGAAATAAGGATGGCCAAGTCTTCTGCACCGTGCTAAATACCTGCACTGGATACCTTGCAGGCCTAGGGATTTTATGTAAATGTGATGAGCAAACTTTATGTACAGATGATCCAGTTACACCTGCACAACAACTAAAAGCTGCATTCAGTCAAGCTTTTTTATTACAAAGCTTTAGCACACATCTACGGGAGTTTGGTCGTCGTTACTAGCAGGACTTGTTTTTGGTGAAGTAGGATATTTTAAAGAAAAATGTAAGCGATGTCTGAAGGTGAGACAGAAAGAGACATTTCCATGACTTTGACTGCTCTACTGTCTCTACAGTCTGTTTCAATTTGTCTCAAACAACCAAAACAACACACCTCACTTGTTTGTGGAAGTTTGTATTCAGCTCATCCTCTGAGTGAACTCGGAGTTCACTTGAAACTGCAGTTCTCCAGTTTCTCGCCTCACATCCTCGCCTCTCTGTATTTATGCAACAGAGCAACAAACCCTGTATGTTAGGTTGGATATTACCTTGAACAAATTTGTCTTGCACCATCATGTTCATTGTGCTAAAATCTACATGAGCCTCAGGAGTATTATGCCAAAATAACCGGTAGACTGTATTTTATATATTGAGTTCTAAACCTCAGGATGTACTAAATCAATTTAAACTACATAAAATCAGGATACTGATCAAAATCAGTACCGTGGCTGTCATCTTATCAAATTCTCACTGTGTTGTGCAAGCATGCAGAGCTTCCAGCTGTACTTTCACAATCTCAAAATGATCCGACTTTGCAAAGCATCTGAGCCCTCAGGACCGTGGAAGTATAATACCAACATGTGACCTGTGTGGATATTCGCAGCAGTCGTCAGCCTCGCCTTCTGAAACAATTCTCCTTGTTGCACATGGATGTCTGCTTGGTTTTTACAAGCATAACTTCCTTCTTGTTCCCTTCCTTCAGACAATGAGAGTGACATGCCAGTCAGATGGGACATGGACTGGACCCCTTTTTCTGCTCCGCTGGACAGAGAGTCGTGTTGACAAGTCACTGCAGAAAGGCAAAGTAGCGGCTGTCCTTTTAAGGTGCAGCGAACCTTGAAAGGACAACACAAACAAATTTGAGAGCAACAGCATGGTCCCTCACACAATTACTGAAGATGCAACGTGCTCTTCATAATGATTCAGAGTGAAGAGATTTCTTACACATGGCTTCTTCCCATAGATGATCTCTGGGTGACATCAAGAGAAATAATCTCATGCAGCATTTACACCCATGTCTGTGTTATTTAACATTTTTAAAAAGTCATTTTCCTATAAATATGTCTGTTTTGCTAATCTGATATGCTGATAGATGTAACACAATGATTAAGTACAGCCAGTGTGTAAGGGCGTTTACACATCCTGTTCCAGACACAGAGGGCCAATAATCTTTTCGGTACACCATAAAAGCTTAATAGGTCTCAACAGATTTGCACATAGTAACATTTGCATGCATTAAAATATTTATTAGCACGAGTAATATAAGAAGGAGACTATCATCCATTATGCACACTCGTAATGAATCAATCAGATATGAAAGTAAACAACAATGTAAAACCATAAAACAGCTGTCTGCCAGATGCTAAAACTCTCATTTACCAAACGCTACAGTGCACAAACCTTTCAATTCACACGTCCAACTCGATTTACACAAGAAGTCGTTCCATTTCAACTTGGCATAATAAAGAGGATGTTACATCCATCTGAGACCATTCCTGGTTAGAACTCTTAACTAGCATTGACTTACTAACTTCATATAAGCTGGTGTGATACTGAAGTCAGATCAATAGTGCTCAATCGATAGTGCCACTGATTTCCAGCAGCACACCACAGTCACTATAAGTGATTTACTGGCCTGTTTGCATGTGGAGTGGAGCCAGCGCCTCAGAATGTTTCAATTACATCGTCATTGTGCTTTTTTTTTCACTTTGCTTTTGTCTCCTCTCAGCTGTTTGGATGAAAACCCTAACTTGGGAAATTCAATTTGGTGCCATTTCCCGACCTGTCAGATTCTGAACTCTTAGCGCAGTTTCCTCCCCCCTCTCCTGTAGACGAGGACAGATATAGTCTCTTACTGTTTTTTAGGTCCCGACAACCATGCTTCCATTGTTGTTGCTGCTTATTGTTCTGCAGGAACTGTGGCTTTGGAGTGTTTGTTTTTGATTAGGAATGTTTAATGGCCTCTACACATTCAATTATCAGCAGCTCGCTCCACCAGTCGATAGTCATCCTCTCATTAATGGCCCTGAACTGATTACCAAGGACAGAGAGAGAAATGGGTGAAATGTTATTCATTCAAAGCGCTAATTAAATCCTCCTAGGTGGGACTTTCAATCCTACTAGAAAACTTTGCCCACATTCAAAGCATCGCTAAAAATAACAGCAGTCATAGAGGATCACGCTCCGTCATTTGTCTTCAGCATCATTGTCTACATGTTGCTGATGCCTGTGTAGTTGAAAGCCATGTTGTTCCCCACATTTCTGGTTACCTCAGATATAAACCTTTCAAACTGCTACTGTTGCCACTGAAACTCAACTCGAACCGTAGCCCTGTGGAGCAAGAGAAAATGAAGAAGTCAAAGATGAATATTGATGTCAAAACCTTTGTCTGCCCGTGTTTGTTCTTTTTTGTTGAACAGTATGTAGTAAATTAATGCCAGAATTCACTACCAAACAAACTAGAGGACCTCCGCTTGATGAACACTTCTCTATGGTCTGGATCAAATAGTTCTCTTCACATCCTCAAAGAGCACATCTGCAGTGCTGAGAGGAACCGCTCATTTAAAGACTTTCAATGGCTGAAGTGGGCATGTTGCCAGGGATCTATTCTTCCTGAACTAGGACCTTTGGTTTTCAGCTCTCCCACAAGTACTGGGAGGTGAAGATTCATGTGGGTATGTGTGTGCAAGGTTTTTGTGTTAGAATTGATACTTTCACAACAGCAGAATTGTAGCTGTTAACCTTCTAGTTGTCTGCCGGAGCTCACAGCAGCTAAATGCAGTCACTGAGTGGGACCTCTTGTTGTCTTTTTAAAGCAGTTATCTAATAAATAATATGGCTTTGAAACTCAACCATAGTTAAAGCAAATAATAAATTGTAAAAAATAAATTGTAAAGTAATTATTAAAAGGTAAGTTATAAAAAACTGTTGCATGGCACATAATGTTGCCAAACTATGTGAAACACATTAAACACATCATGTGTTTATCATGCTTTCTTCAAATTTATTCATCCACCCAACTTCTTTCGGTTAACCAATACGATTGGTGTGTGTGTGGGGGGGGGGGGCTTATCACAGGTCTCCATCTTATCTTACTGTAATTGTTTGCCTTGACGGCAAATAGGCACATAGGCACTGCTATTAGGCAACTCTAAATATCATGTTATTTTATTATGACTTTGTTACAAATATTAACAAGCAGTTATAAACATCTGAATGCAGAACAATGTTCCTGAATTCCTGAATAACATAACAGATTGTAGGGGGGGGTAAATTTAAATTTAAATGAATTGACTCAATAATAAAATTAGGACTGTCAGCGTTAATTGCGTTAAAATGGTGTTAATGCGGCAAATCACCATCAACGCGTTTTCAAGTTAGCGCGGGCAGCTCGAGTAACGCGTTAGCGTATTGGTTTTGCGTTAACGCCATTTTAACGCGATTAACGCTGACAGCCCTAAATAAAATGAATGCGAGACATGTACCATAGCCACATTTAAAAAGATAATACAACAACTTTACTTAAAACAAAGTCAAGTATATTAAAATTGTTTTCAACAGGGTAAGAAAGAAATGCCTGAATTTTGCACTTGTTTTCCTAACAACAAACTTCATAAAATACATTCAAGAAAAACAAAGAAAACAACAACAAAATATAATATATATATTCAAAACACTAATCCCCTGAAATTAAATGCTTCCCAGAGAGTGAGCTGTCTTGGCAGAGGTTTGCACTCTTTGTGTAATTGGAGATATTTGGAGATATTTAGTCCCATCCAGCAAATTCAGACCATGAGCAGACAGTTTGACTTCAAGAATCCAAATATTTCAGCCCAGGGCCTGCAGGTAGATCTTGCATATGTTACTTTATGCATCCATATTCTGCTTACACAGCCTGGATGGGATGGGAGGTCTGATGTCTGTCTGAAAACAACTTTAGGAGCACTACAGTTAACCACACTCACAAAGGTCAGGCCTTTTGGGGTGATGTGTTCAGGGCAGACAAATTGAAGATAAATTTATTTGGCCATGTTTGCAGCTCAGAGAGCAAACACAAGTTATACACTTTAATTCTTCGTCATACCACCTACGGTCTTGTTCTGCTTTCCTGTCTGTGGAGGAGATGTTGTGAGACTCGGCAGTACTTGCTGCCACACATGCCCAAATATCACTTACACTCAACCCCGGAACATCTACTGGCTTATGTCTACAACACGGCCGTGAACGCATCCTCTACTCATCTTTTCCCTATCGAGTCACGCCGAACTAGATTTCCATCAAGGCTACTTTTAATGGGTGTTGTAATCACCAGCTGCAAGGCTACAGGCATCTCTCGTTTAATCTTGGTTCAAAACTTCTCAGGCCCCAGGCTCTCTTAAGTGTCAGCCCTGCTTATATCACATGGGGAAAACTTAACATGGAGGAATACCTTCAAACCACTGAAATATGTATAGGTGTACCCCGACGACAAATGTGTGCAGTTTGTGCTGGTTGAGTGGGTGACTTGGGTGCCTTGAATTTCGACACAGCGCAACTGCACCTACACGCTGTGTTTCACTTTGGTCTTCACCGCTAACAGAAGGGGGAAGAGATGTGTGACAGGGCTTACTGTCACAGCCGAGAAAAGCAACAGGGACAATAAAGAGTGCAACATTACAGTAACAAAGTATCTTAGGCTTGTTTTTTCCCCCGCTCTCTCTCTCAGTTCTGTCTATCTCTCAGCTCCTTTGATGCGTTTCCATGAGAACAGCGAGACAGAGCAGGTAGGTGTTGTTGCCCCTGGTGTAGGGACACCAGACTGAACAGACAGGAAGCAATGCTAAAAGATTTTTGCTATCTGAGTCTCTCCAGCCCAAGCACCGCAAGGCAGTTCAACACACAGTATAAACTGTGGTATTGCACATATACATAGTGCAAACATATAAATTAGCATGATGCAAATCTGTTGCTCTTAATTATCATAACCTTCTCTAAAAGATTTTAAAAGTCAGGAATGTGCATGCAAACGTGGACTCACATTTCCTGTATTTTGTTGAAGCAACAGTACCCACAAGAGACTTTATATCTCTTGAGAGTATTTGCAGCAGACAACTTTAAAAATTCAGCCTGTTTTGTACATACAAGGTTACACAGGGCTGCAGAGATCCCATTTGTGAGAGCCTGAGAGTCTCTCAATGCCATTTAGAGCGTTCTTGGACACCATGACAAAGTAGAGGGGTGCAGCAACATTCATCTTCCAGCTGTGGCCAGGAGCCTCTGACATCCCAGTAGACAGAGGGAAATGAAAAGAGGGTGCAGCAGCCAATGGCACCATACTTTATCTGCCGAGAGACTTGGCTTATCCTCCAGCTGTGTGGGCACTGCCTTTGAATGCAAACAATATGGCTGCAGAATGTAGGGCAGAAGAGAAAAGAGGCTTGCATGGTTAAGTTGTGGCTCCAGTGATAGGTTTTGCAAACAAACTTTCTTTGCTGAGGATTTTGAAGTTGGGACATCTTAATTTGGTAGTGTTTGCTCAACAGTGAACTTGTGTTGGAATGAAAGTATTGGAACGCTACAGAGTAAATCTGGTTCTTTACTGTTATTCCCATGCACTACATATTATGTTTGTTTACTCTTGACATAGGAAGGAAAAAAGTAGAGATTGTGACATGACCAAAATTATTTGAACCGTCTGCAATAACCATGCAATCTCATTGTGTTTGAAACGGTTGCTTCGAGGACTCCAAGATCCAAGTCTCATTGTTGGTGAAGTGAACTGAAGTGCCAACAGTTGCATTTCCTTCAGTTTGGCCCATGTTAATTTGTAAACATATTTACAGCCTAGTTCAAAAAACATTTTTAGTCTCTAGCTAATTTAAATAATGAGTAGTGGCATGGCCAATTGTTGGCTATACTCAGGATGCTAACTATAGCTAGAACTAGAGATGTCTACTGTACTCATAGTGCTCGTGCTCGTGCTCGTCGACCATCTGTAATATATCCATCTGACATATGGTGGTTTATATGGTAGATAACTATACTAATACCTCATGGAAAATATTCATGCTTCAGTTTTTCTATTCTTCAGTTTTCTATTATTCTGTACAGTCTTCAGATGCTACCTGCAAACCAAGCTAGGTAGCATTATCTAATAAATTAGCACTCCACACTCTTCATGCAAATATGGTCACTTCAGGCTTCGAAGTATGAAGAGAGCAAAGGCTACAAACACCAGATTCAAGGTTTCAGGATGGTAGTGTACAAACCAGATGATATCATGGTGCCCAAACCCATCTTTTAAGTACCTTACATGCGGCAAGAACAGCAGAAGCACTGACCCAACTAAACTGAGAGCTGTGTTTACAATCAAATAACTCTGCACTTTACTTTTTCTGTTCAAAGTAACTTTGACCAAAAGTTAACACTGAAGAGACAAGATGTCAAAAACTATATTATCCGTTGAGATGGCTTTATGGTGCAAAAATGTCACCACCATATTGCATGTCACCACTGTTCCACACGTCACTCAACATGTTGAAGTCGCCTCTGTCACACCAAAATTCATTTTAAATATCCCTGAGCCAAAAACAAGACCATATTTCCTCCACAGCGGGAGTAGTCAGCAGGTAAGCACTCATTGCTACAGACTTGATGTAATAAGTCAAATTTACTGGCTACACTAAATTATCTCTTCAGAAAAAGGATAAATTACAAGGAACGCTTTTTGATGATCTTTCAGATTCTCTTCAGCAATTTAAAAGCTATCTGTCCATGTAAGAGCTGCTGGGACGATAGGGAGTAATTTAATCTGCGATACCGAAATTCCACTTTTAGAGCAACAGAAAGAGAGAAGCATAGCACAGTGTCCCAGGGGTCATACTTTTGGGTTCACACACCCTAAATCAAAGCCGTCAAACTCGCTATTCTACATTGTTGTAGGCAAATACTAATATTATAATGCAAAGAAATGTAGGAACCAGTGTAGTTCTGTTCAGCACCTCACAGCAACGAAAGCAGTACCTCAGACAACAATAAAACAACAATGACAGCATATAAAAATATATATATATAAATACCAGACATCAATCAGCGAAGAGAACTCTTATCAGAATCACAGAAAGCAGCTGCAAAATATATGATATAAACTAGTTTATCCATTATATGGCTTGTAAAGTACAGTATATACTTCTCAAAAATAATAACTAATATTGTGATAATGGCTTCTAAATAGACTCAGTTTATTGGGTTGTTTGGATTTTTTGAAAAAAAAAAATTATTTATTTATTTTTCTCTTTAAGTGCTTGTTAATACAGATATCTAATTAGCCAACCACATAGAAGCCACTCAGTTAATTTATGCATGTAGACATGATCAAGACAATCTGCTGAACTTCAATCCCAGCATGGCCATTTAAAGACGTTTGAATTTGGTATAGTTATTGGAGCCAGTTGAGTTAGTTTGAGTATTTCAGAAACTTCTGATCTACTTGGACTTTCCCACCCAGACGCCTCTAATGTTTACAGACAAGAAGTGTCCAAAAAGTAGTAAATATCCACCGGTAATTCTTTTTGTGAAATGTCTTTGTGACACTGGGCAACTCCAGGCACAATTCCTGTCAGCTAAGAACAGGAAATTCAGGCTGTGCGTTGGTGTAATGGTGTGGTACATTTTCTTGGCACAGTTTGAGCCCCTAAGTACCAAGTAATCATCTTCTAAATGCCACAACCCACCTGATCATTGTTACTGACCATGTCCTTGTTACTGACCATGTCCAGCGTGCCCTTGGATGGCTTCTTGAACATGACAGTGAATGTATTGAGCACAAATGACTTCCACAGCCACCAGATCTCAGTCCACTAGAGTCCCTTTGAGATGTGGAAGAATGGGAGATTCACTTAATTAAAGTGTAGTAAGTGTAGTAGACTAAAATCTCTGAGGAATTCACAGTGCCAAATCTGTGCCTCACAGAATTGAAGCAGGTGTGAAGGCAAAAGGGTTCACCAATAAATATATCAAATATATATAATAATTTTTCCATGTCACATATCTATATTTTTCTTTTTAAATAGTTATGTCATGTATACTTTAAGAGTGGTAACAATACATTTTTTTCTGTTATTTGTTTTAAACAAACCTTTTTAAAGAAAGGAAAGCCATTTTCGACCATGTATAATTAAAAAGTATGAATTCATTTCACTTATAATATCAGTTCAATTCAATTTTATTTGTATAGTGCCAACAACACTAACAAACAAATGACCTTATATGAGCAACCACGTGGCGACAGCAGGGAGGAAAAACTCCCTTTTAATGGGAAGAAACCCCTAGCAGAACCAGGCTCAGGCAGGAGCAGCCATCTGGCCCAAACATTTGGGTAGCTATTTCATTTTATTTGTCTTTCCATGGCTAATATGTTGCCAGAATTCCCAGGTATTGGTACTATATCACCTGCATACTGGAGCCAGTATGGACAACCCTTCCTTAAGGGTGGTATACAGTGGCTTCAGGGGTTCAAGGCAGAAGGCTTCACATCAGGTTAGATCAAATCATTTTAAACTACTATGTCAAAGCAAGAAAACTGCCTTGGTTTTACAGCAAACATGAACAGTTATAGCCATGGCTAAAAGTAAATCATATTAGCATTCTTGAGCCTGTCGTCATCAGGTAAGTTACTCAAACCACAAACAGTAGCTGTACTGACGTGCAGGCAGAAATTTCAGAAGCATCACTGCAAACTCAAGGATCAGAAATTATATTAATTGGTTATAAACTGCAAGGGTAAGAGGAAAATATATTTAGTGTCATACAGAGAATGTAAGGAGGGTTATATTATTAAAACACACGTCTTTCTTTGGACGTGCCCAATGTAATTACTTTGTTTATTTTGAGCCATGGACTTAAACTGTAATGTGGCAGCCAGCCAGGCACACGGCCACAGCAGGAAGTTTGTGTTTGCTTGTCAAGCAGTCGGAGGCAAAGTGACTCAACGGTCCTGAAACAGCAGTCTTGTCTCTGCAGCTTCCCCTCATGTTGTCTTGCTTTCAGCGGTGCACATTAACATTTTATGGAGAAGCAGTCAATGCATCTACCCCCCCCAAAAAAAAACAACCCCTAATTGGAATTTGTGGTGGAAAATTTTGCCACCCTGACATTTGCCATTCATGTTCATTTCACCTCCCGCAGGAGCTCGTGCTCTATTGTTGCTGGAATCACAGTGCTGTGCGCTTAAATGTCGAACGGCTGCTTCTTTTACTTTGCATAGTGATTATAATGACTCATCCTCTTACAGAAGAGCTAATCTTAGCATCCATTTAGCAAAGAAGTGTTCCACCATTATGACAAGTGACCCCTATTTCTTTTCATGGATACGACTGCTTCCTGCTTGAATCAGAGAATGGCCGGCAGGCACATAATTCAAATACTGTCCAGAAAAGTGCTGTGGCTGCAGATTACAAAGGAGGCCTTAAACTGCATGAAATATTAAAGCATTAGGACCAGATGAGGAAGTAAGCTACAAGATCTCACCAGTATCTAGATGAGAGGATGGAAACAGGCGACAATGTGAGAAATGCCTGACCTTCCCCACCTCCCGCCACTCAGAGGCAATAAATAAACTCCAGAAAGTAAATATATTCCATTCAGATATTTGGAAGCTTATGGCAGGGCGCCCTGTACCCTGCACTCTGCACAAATGTAGGGAGGAGTGTTTGTGACTAACACATGATATTGCCAGTTATTTTAGTCTCGGGAATCTGTCATGTTTGAATGGGAGTATGACAGAAAATGAGAAAAGCTTATAACATGGTGATACAAATACACAGAGACAAATGAGCAAAGACTAGAGCTAGAGGAAGAGGATAACGACCAAATGAAAGAAGGCACAAAGTGCAGCTATGAAATAGAACAAGCAAAATCTCAGATCAAGGGTAATCAGGCGTGAGGCAGTTGTGCAAAATTTACAGCTGTAATTTGGAATCCCACAATCCTGGCATCTGGATGAAGAGGGAACAGCTTCTCATTTGCAGGAAACGCTCCATGCTTGGTGGGCATTTCTGTCACTGCTTCCCTCTCGCTCATCCTTTCTCTGTCTCTGAAGTACTTCTTTGTCCTGCAAATGAAACCTGCGTCACATAACAGGCACAATATCGCTACTATACCTGAGCAGCCAGCCTTGAAGACGACGCCATGAGGGATCATTTCAGTTGCGGAGGGTAAAAAGGAAAATGTGAATTGATAGACTCCGCAGACAGAGGACACCTTTTTCTAGGGCATGTTAAGTCGTTTCCAAACGCTTGTGCTATTTGGATTTTCTTTAAAGTTGTCATTCACATTTTTTAAATCTAACACACAAATATCCTCCAGGGAATGTTTTTCCACATTTTCAGGGGCCCTACATTAAATTGTGTTTGCCAGGAATTATGGATATGCACTATTTTAGGGCCCCAAGAGAGCTGTTTCCATGGGGCTCAGTCTTCCTAGCAGGATCCCTTGAGGGAGACACCACAAAGCAGAGAAAAGCAGAGACCACAGAGCTAATTTATTCCTTAGTCCTTTATTCCTTATTTCCCAAGGTGTTGCACAACCCAGAAGAAATAAAGCCCACTTACTATACATGAATGTATACATTTCACTGGCTGAGGAACTGTCGTAGTTGATGACATCACTACCCTGAATTGGGAAAGTGAATGGTGTCACAATGTTTTCAGCTCATTGTTGTGGATCTTTTTTCCTTCAAATCCACATTAACCAAGTCCAAGCACTGTTCACAGATACGTGTTTTATGTAAAACGTCTACTCCACTACTGTTCAAGAGCATACGAGAACACGTGTGTGTGTTGACATTGACAGTTATGTTGTTTAACCCCGCAGTTGTTGCTGTTCTCTCATGGACTCTTGTAAAGATTTTACAAAGGTCTTGTGTTGAGTAAAAGCCTTCACCTTGGGAAAAAAAAAAAAAATCAAAAATTTCAGATGGCCATATTTCCTAGATGGTAAACCATATCTCCAGAGTGAAAGGTGCTGACCTGTTCACAACCTGATGGGACCGGAAAAACTCCATCATCAGCACAAACAGATTAAATCCAAGGGTCAAAAATCTGGATTCTGTCCAATTCCTGTGAATTTCCATTTGCACACTTCAACTATATGGATGGACCAGTGGACCAGATGACACCGCGTAGATGCAATACAGTTGATCCTGTAATATCAAAAGATGCAAAGCAAATGTTCAGTAAAAAAAAAGAAAAGAAAAAAAACGACATACAACTGATTTTTGCATTTCCGTTACTGTTTTTTTTTTACAGCTGCAAGGAGCAAATAAAATTAAAAGATGATGGGCTGCACAATAATACAAGTTATATGCCAAACAAAGTTTCTCTCGCATCCCACAACACCATGTCTCACTGAACCAATTTTTTTGGATGGACAATGCAGCAATCTCCTAATGCTTTTATTTCAAATTTGTCTGAGCACTTGATCATGGCTCATTACTTTAAGGATACTTTTTGTACTTCATGAATATAAGAGCTAGATAATTATTAAAATACAGCAATCTACAACGATCTAAAATCCTCTGTTGATTTTTTTTTTTTTTTCAAAAATAAAAAATGGGAGCATATTTTACCACCACATCAGTGTTATTCATTTGTATTAATGGCCAGTACTGCATATTCACTTCACAGCTTTCGAACGCTGGTTACACAGAAAGAACAGCCTGCGGTTTAATTAGAAAGATCTTGGCTCCATTGTTGAGGAAGGGGAGGGTGGAAAGGGACGAAGGAGGAGGAGGTGGTAGTAGTCACTGATTGAGCACTCTGTCTTCAAGCCCATTTACTAGACGAGAGCTCGAGAAAAATCCAGAGGAGGAGGTTGAAGAAAGGCGTAGGATGGGAAGGTGAGAAAGTAGGGAATGGCGTGATTGCATCAGAATCCTAATAAGGAGATAAGGTGAGAAGCCTTCTGAAGCAAGATTTGGCAATGTGTCATCCAGCCAGATGATTTCACATATTTACTTACCTGGCATTAGTTCTCAGTCTTCAGGTGAACTCAAAAGATGAAACTCTGCACCGGTTCTTCTTTGTGCAGGCTGACTTATGAGCACGATGTCACAGTTTGATCACAGCTTCCTAAACAAACTAAATGCACTGACAGTTCAGTGTGTGAATGTGTAGCCCTGTGGATAACAGTGGATAACAAGCCTGCCAATGGCACCGGCGCCAGCACCGACCTGACTGGACCTGCAGCGGTATCAAGTAAATGCCATAATGCTCCCATGATGTCTTCCTATGGAGGGAGTGGACCACCACTGCTTGCTCGCCTGTGGTTTTGCTGTGTAATGAAATATGTCTCCCTTGATGTATGGCTGCAGGAGAAGCCCAAATCGAAAATTGAATCACACTAACTTAATTTGTGGTTGGGGCAATCAAATTACTTGTTTTGGCTGCAGTGCTGACGATGAATTCATCTTTGTGACAAAGCTGTCACAGCAGCGTAAAGGGGGCGGAGGAGAAAGAGTGTATATGTGTGTGTATGTAGTGGATTGGGTAATAGTAAATAGAGGTTAGCAGAGGAATTTGCCATTGGTGTCATTGCAAGCTTTATTGGAGCACTGTGGTGAATATTCTGTCAGTAAAAAGCATGAAGTTCTCAGGAGTTTTATAATACCAACAATAACGTTCGCTTTTTCCTTTTCTTTTATAGCAGCCAATAAACAGCCACAAATGTAAGCAGCTTACACAGGCTTGAGTTGCCCTCTGGAGCACTTTGTTGAAAAAGTGTCAAAGTGTCTGCATTTTCAGGAGATCCTCTAGATTTCTACTGCAGCTGAACAGCTTGTAATAAAGGCCTTAAGAGCTAAAGTTTCACATTGCAAAGGTAGAGCTGAAATGTTTATTTGAGGATCAGATCATGCAAAAGGTATCTGGGTCATAAACAGTACAGATGCTGTATAAAAAAAAATTGCAGTTTTCCAAATATATAAAATAGAATGAAACAGGAGTGACACTTGATTGGAGAACACAGATAAAGCATAAAGAGTTAGCTTCAGACCACTGCAGCAACGTGATCAGAATGAGAGATAGAAACAAAATTATTTTGAGTTTCATGAGAGAAGCTGATGCTTTTTATAATGGATTAAATATGAACAAGAGATCTTGGAACTAGCACCCTAGGGATCGTCAGTTGTATTATCTTTTAAGGTGCATCTGCATCATTTTAAAGCTATGGTTGGTTATTTACCAATACTTGAACTTTATTGCTTCTCTTGTAATACCCTTGAATGCCTGCAAGGTGTAACCCATGTTTTCTCTTTTCTTAAGTTGATATATATACTGAGATGTCAAAACTCATCAATAGGGGTACAGGGGAGGTCATCAAATATTGTGAGGAAATACCAGGGGAAGAGTTTAGAGCTTATTTAAGTTAAGAACCACTCATTTTAATTTTATTTAAAAGTTCTTGGTCCTTAAAGCTACAGAAATTTATATTTAAATATCAAAAATGAAAAGCCAGTCGTTCTGAAAGGTTGCATAAAGGTATATCTAAATACCAGCAATGCTGAGATGCTTACAGCGAAAACATGAGTATAGCTATGTTTTGCAGAAAGCTATCATTTGTTTACCATAGCAGCTTAGCATTGCATTAGCATATCAGTTAACAAAAAATTTAACAGAGGCTAACAAGATTGTTAACAATTTACCACAGTCTTGCAGAGTTTGACATCATGATCTGTAAGAACACCATCCACATTATTAGATAATGGCTGGAAGAGATTCAGTAAAATGTTCCAGTGCACTGGAATCCATGTAACTGTTGAGATAAAAGTCAGAGGCAGAAAACCCATTCTCTGTTAGTCATGAATGCCTTTTACTTTCTATGTCACCCAGATAACTGATGAGATGTTTCAGCTCTGATGAAAGTAGAAATTCTTAAAGCATCACTGCTAGCATGCATGCATGCTGCAGTTGTTTTGCAGTAAAAAGTTGTTAAAATATGTAAATGCTGACTGTGATCTTCCACGCTAATTTAGTGGGGTAAGTGATAAATGTGTTCCTATATAAACAGTGTTTGATAAATTAAAAAAAAACAGAAGGGAAAGAAAACTAGAATGATGTCACGGTAATGGTGATATAATTGTACCTTTAACAGGTCATTTTATGTGCCTCTTTGGAGGAAGGAAGGGTGACAGGGTCAAACTCAATGGTGGACTTCCATGAAGTGAGCCTAATAAAAGAAGACAGACAGGGTAGGGGCAGCGTTTGTGTGTCACTCCTTCTTCTTTCAATTTACTTCACACATTGTGATAACCGATGCCCCGGGCATGGAATAGTTACGTGCTAAATAACTCCCATAAAAGCAGAAATAACAGAGTTTTTATTCACCGAGGTGAACATGCCAAGCAGAGTTAACAAGTTACAAGATTTGTTCCTTGTTCAACCAATTTCGCCAATTGGAAATAAGTGTGTGATGGGCCATTGCAAATAAAGCCTGCCCATGCATAAATGTATACTTTTCACATCCACTGATGTCTCCTACTGACTGATGCAACACAAATAAGGAACATTTAAAAGGGTGAATAGACTTTTTAACTCTAGGGATGGAATTGCAGCCAAGCAGAAACTCGTGAGTTTATCTAGACAGCTTTAGTAGCTTAAACATACACACCAACAAAACACTTTTGTTACATGGTGCATTACTGTGATGGGGTCATGAGGAAAGGTCAACTGATATTTGTAAAAGTGTGCATTGCTTTTTTGTTTTTAATTCCAGTGTTACTTTGTATATCTCTTGTAAGCAACCACGCCACAGCTAGGATTTATCTGGCTTTCCTGCTGCCTAATGACTGGAGGGCAAACACAATTTAAGCTAGCTGTTCAAAGAGTTCATATTCATATTCATATGATATTATTCTTTTGAAAATGTGTTTCTCGATAGCTAAGTACAGTGACCGTTTTCTTTTAGCTTTGATTTAGATCTTTACCAGTGGGCTGAGGTGACTTTCCATACAGACTGAAGTTATTAACTGATCTTACAACAGTGAAAACAGAGTTGTGGCAGATTCACTAGCACATTTGTATTTCATCCATTTTCATCAAAAACAGAGGTTTATCCTGCTGGCCTCTCAGTTTGACAAGCTCAAGCCATTGTTAATAGGGCATGTACAAATCCATGAAAACTATGGCACTATACAGATTCAAACAGACCCAATTCAAGCAGAATTAAGCCTGCTTCCAGAGACATTACTTAACTGTTGCCACAAGATGGCAGCATTTTACAGGATGTATGGAAATAGTCAAGAAGCTTAAGAACAGAAGCTGTTTACGATGCCGGGAGGGAGAGATCACTTTCACTTTGGTAGGTTTTAATTGATATCTATTTTTAGATTTTACTGGACAAGCACTGCTTGCTTTGCTTGCCCCAAAGGTATGCCACTGGTCTGCATCTAATCTTAAAATCTACTTAAGCTGCATATCCTCTGTTATGCATGCCAGCTAGTCAGCTATTTCGTACAGAGCCTGAACCTTAATAATACTTCTAGAGATGTGACATTTTAATAAAATAAGCAAAATTCCCTTTATGTACATTACTGTACATTAATGTAATTTAATATACTTTAAAAAAAAATTTTTTATATATTTTTAGTATTCATTAGCTTAATACCCAAATGTCAATGGTTATCATTTCTGTTGGTAGTCTTAACACCTGACATTTACACATAATTTAAATGGTTTCCAGACTCTGTCCAGTGGCTCTTTAACAATCCCAGCATAACAAATCTGGCTCTTCGATATCTTGATTTTATAAACACAGAACCCACACTGCTTTTGGCTTGAGGACAGGCGACAGCAACCTAAAAATAGTCCCTGTTTACTCTCCTGTGTTTTGTTGGGCCTGTGTCCTGCTGTGACTCTCTGTGCCAGCTCACTGTTTTTGCATTGCCGGTGTCACCTTCAATCGCCTTAAGAAGAGAGTGAGCCCAAGAGGTGTAGCTGGAGAGGAAAATGTGGACAAAAAAACAAAGACTCGAGGTGGGTTATATTCAAAGCTAGAAAGATATTTTGAAAAGGTGGAGACTAGAGGTATGGAGAGGAAGCTGTGACAGAGTCCAAGATGAAAGAAATGAATTTGGAGGGGCGAGGGGAGGACTTCGGAGCTTTAGAAAGAGACAGCTTTTAAGAAAGTGAGGGGGATGGAGGAAGAGACTGAGAGGAAAAAAGGCTCCGGGGAGAGGACAGAGATGGAATTTGGGAAAAAAAAAAGAAGGCAGAAAGAGAGAGACTAGGCATGAAAACAGCTGGAGAGAGAGAAAGAGAAGCACAGATACAGGGGGGATAAAAAAGTGTGTCAAAGAAAGCAAGTGCTCTTTTGAAAGCTCTCTTCATGTCGTGGCGGGGCACCACTCTGCTGTCAGGTCCACCTTTACCGGACAAGAACTGCTTGTCACACTAATGGCCTGGAAGGAAAACCATGTCACTTTATCACCTCGCCACGACGCCAACATGGTCGTGGCTTTTGTCTCCTCAGCTCCCTCTCCGCTCCACAACTCCCTGGAAGTGACTAATTGATCCTAGGAGACGTGCTTTTTTTTTCCTGTCTCGGGGGCTGATGAACAATGTAAGAAAAAGCAGCTGATAAAGGGAGAGGGAGGGGAAAGAGAGGAGAATGTGCGCCCAGCTCAGGATAATGTAGCCTACTGTCTACTGCAGTGCTATCTCATTTCCCCACACAAAAGTAACATTGCCACTTTGTAAATGAAAGTCAGTCAGGCGAAAGATGCCCCCTCACGCTCTAGCAGCCCCTTCTTGAGATAATGGGCGCATGCACATTATTTCTGTAGACACAAGATTGACTAAAAAAAAGCAGTGTGTGGGTAGTAAATGAAATTCAGTCAAGTGTGTGTGTATGTGTGTGTGTGTGGCTCATTTTACCAACCCTCCTACCATTCCTAAGTATTCACCCAGGAATGCAGAGAACAAATGCTGGGCTTACATCTGTAACATTCATCCAATTCCTTAACAGTACGACTCTGTGGCTTTACTCATCTCTGCAGGATTCGAGTGTTTCTTAACTGAAGCTACTGGAAAACCTATTGTTTACTCATCTGCCTGTTGATGCTAAACGCGCTGGGGTGCAAACAAGAGGGGTAAAAAGAAACGGTTTAGCGAACAGTATTAAGAAAAAAAAAACACAGCTACGTTTCAAGAAGGACGAGAAGGAGTTGGTTTAGGCCACAGAGTACTCTTGGAAATAAGCCAGGAGAACAGAAGGGTGGAAAGCTATCTAAAGGAGGCGATATTCCCCTCCACGCCACCGCACACACCCCTACACCCCCCTCCTTCAATAGCTCTGGCCTTGTCAGATATGGTTATGCTTATTGTAGACACAGGCGAGGGGGTCACTGCACCAGCATGCCTCAGAACATCACCGCGCCGGGGCTATGATAAGAATAGTGCACTGAATCATAGCTTACCGTGCAGTTATGTGTATGGATGATGCATGGTGAATGAATTGAAGATAAGGCCAGGAAGCTGGATGGAGCGGACACAGCTACACTTCTGTTGCGCACGCAGGGTGTGGGAGTGTGCGCGCATGTGTGTTCGTCTTGTGAATCATAATTTTCTAGGCTCAAAGATCCTTGAAAGGCTGAATTATACATAAAAGTGCTTTAAGTTTTCTTTCTTTGCTTTCACTCCTCAGCTCTTCTGTTTGAGGTGTAGCTTCTTCTGGTGAGCCAAACCTTTCTGGGCTAAGGGAGGAAAAAGATGCTAAGTCTACACTTGTTTCAGAAAACAAAACAAAACAAAATCCTATTACCTATTTTCTATGCCTATGGCTGTTTCCTTGACACTCAAGTAAAGACATCGAGATCAGACTTTACAATGAAGTTTCAAAATTTGCCTGCAAGAAAATTCAATTGAATATGATTTTAATCAATTTACAAACGGCAGAGGAGATTGAAAGCACCTGCTAACTATCATCTTCCCAAACCATTCCCTGATGTCTGGCCACCCCCAACATTTCATTTAAAACACCTAGCTATGATTTTATGGACCCCACTGTGACAACTTCAAATCCCTCACACTCTGCAATAAAGTAAAAAATACCCATAGCATTCAAGTTAGAATTCAATTTATTAGACAATATAAGTTCAGTCATTTTGGGGTTGGTGCTAGCAGACGGACATGACAAGGAGGGCGCCTTCATACACAGTGGAGCATAAATTAATTGTGTTGTGGCTGTGCGCAAAGTGTGATAAAACTATTCGCAGTGCAAAGAAAGAAGCGTCCATGTCAACAATTGACGAAAACAGTGTCAAAAAATTTCAATTATAGCTTTCTTCAAGGTTAATTATAAGGTTAATTATGATGTACAGTACTGCGAGGAAAAGTGAGTGAGGAAATGAAGGAAGGGATTACAGATGGAAAACGAATGTGTTTGTCTGTGTCTCAGTACAGTCCAGTGTCTCTATATCAAACTGGGTCTGCGTAGCAAAGAAAAACTCTTAAATTTGTAACTAATACTCGTCTTTTTTAGCTACTCCTCCTCAAACAGGCCTGAATAAGCTTTTGTCGGGAACTACGTTTGGCCGCCAATGAATACGCATTTGACGTGCACGTATTTAAAATAAGTGGATGGTGTAAGTGGCTGGAATGGGTGCTTGTGTTGTTGTTAATGAAGGAGAATTTCAGTGAGTGTAAACCTACGGAGCAGCACGGCACAAAAGAATAAGAGCTAAAAGGCTCACGGGCTCAGATCATGGCTGGTTTTTACTCTTTTCAAGGAACCGGAAAGGAAGATCACACTGCTACAAAAACTGCTGCACCTGATTTTCAGTCAGTCAACAAGCAGTATAAATATTTCTCGTTGGATACCCTACAGCCTGGCATTCTGCTTTGCCATGGAAGGAAAATTGGATGCTTCCAGAAAGTTATGACAGTGAGGCATTGCGTACTAAAGCAGGGCCCTAGAAGTGGAGCAGCTTGCCGGACTGCATCTTTTGTTATGGTTGTTAATTACACCAGTGCTCTTCCCGCTAGAACATAAAAATGTCCGCAGTGAAAAAGGTTTATTCATCGACTTCAATCTTTGTTATTGAATGTTTTAGTTCACATTTCAAGCTGAGCTGAAAGTTCTGCCCTTTGCTGTCTGGGACAGGTGCAGAAACTCCTCGGAGCGAAGCCAAGAATGATTGAAGATTTAAGAAACAGAAAAAACAATCAACAGTTGAAAACATTAGCTTTTCCTCCAGTTTCTTACAGCACCCCCATCCCATCTCATCCCTTCATCCCCACTCCACCTTCACTCCCTTTTTTCACACCCTAATCGTTGAGACTTACAGAAAAATCAATTCCCACTACCCAGCGGAGAGGCCCAATGTTTCACCACTGTGTCTGATTGATGACGCGCAGACGCCATCTCACACACCGCTGCTTTTTATAGCACCTCAGAGTTGGTCGCCATTCAGCGCAGTTTTATGGCAAATAATAACAGGAGATGTAATAGCTATTCCCTGTGGAGAGTAAATCTGAGCAGGGAGACAAGTGGATGGCCCGCCCAGACAGCTGGAGGACAGTCCCACGTCAACAAGTTACTTAGGCTGAATGATTGGGTACACGGCTGCGAAGGGCTCGGGGCAATTCAACAATCAGACATAAAGGCAGTTTCTAAGATCACTGGCATCCAGTCTGAGCTTTTAGCTCTTTAGGTGACAACAATGCCTGCTCCTTTAATACTGCACAGTGGCTAATCTAAAGTGGCTCAGGACCCACTTTATCAGGTGCTTCCACACAGGCAATCACATGACTTAATGCTCAATAAATACCAGACAGCATGCAGGTGCTTTCAGGGATGGGCACATTAGTGAAGTGCATTCACGCTGGCAATACGAGAGAGTCACGCTACACCCCTGAGATTTTCACACATCCTCAAAAAATGGTGTGAAAACCAAAGCATCTCCATGCTGACAGCTCTGAATGACCAGACAACAGTCAGGCCAAATTACAAAGCAGCACGGCGGTGGGATGCTGTGGGGTATGTAACCAGCTAAAGTGAACGAAATGATGAGGGTACAGTGGATCCACGATGAACAAAGTGCTGAACATCACTTTGTTTTAAGTGGAAACAATCTGATCGATAGATTCTCTTTCTAAGGTTCAGTAAATTTATACCAAGTTCAACATCTGATGTGAATTTGTACCACTGATCTGGTGCGAGCTGCCACAAAAGCGCTGACCTAAGCTCAGCGCTGACCTAAACTCAGTTTCAAATGATTCTACTTGTATTTTATCATCTTGTCTGGTACATTTATTCTCTGCTGAATGGACAGTAATAGTGATCACCACAGGATCAACAGACTTTCTGGGTTCAGTCCCAGATACAGGAAATGCAGGGAAATGAGACAACACTTTATAATAAAGCACGGAAAAAAGGTTATAATTCCTCTGCGATTGAATGTAATTTGACTGCATTTTGAAATAACAGTATGTTTATATTTACCTACAAATTCTTAAATAGAGGTACACTAGAAATAAGGCAGATTTTTACAGGAAACAAAGAAATAATTATACCGTAAAGGAACCGTATTTCCCCATATAACATCATAAATACATTGTACTATTTGGTGTAAGGCCTGTATTATGGAGTTCATCTTGCCTTTTTTATATTAATTATATAGATCCGTATGTTTTTTCATCTTTATTTAAGGTGTGATTTCTATATTGAATTGAATGCATAATGTTGATGTTCATAATGGATGTTTTTCAATTGTTCTTTTATTTTAGCAAAATAACTTTGATGCAGATTTTTCTCCATTATAAACAGAAAGTAAATAAATAATTACCTTAAAAGTTTGCTGGTCTATGTGACTCATAATGATGGCCCCAAGTCGAGCTTTATGGGGGGGGGTTTCTTTCACAGTCACAGTTCAAACATGGAGTATAACCTTTCTGTAAGTTAAAGAGGTTAAAATAAAAGAATAAATTAAAAGAAATAGAATGTATTTACAATTACTTGTGCAGTACTAAAAATACATTGTTGTCTCTGTTACTGTAATATTCCTGCGGCCGTGCAATACTTAAAATGAACCATGCATTAATCAAAATTACTTACAGGCAAAATAATTTATTTGTTTCCTCCAAAAACCAAATTCTTGCCTTTGTATTCTAGTGTGCCTAACCTTCTTTTTTCTTTGAAATAAAACACATTAAGATTCCATGTAATTACAGGGGCCTTACCCTCTTAGTCACAAGCTGTATTATCAAGGAGATTTCCAATGCTGCTTTGCTAAACAGCACATAACGAAACCAGGGGAGACAAAGAAATTTGTGATTTAAAAGTCCATTGAAGCTTCAGGCTTCAATGGACTCACAAAAACATTACCCTGCAGAGATGGATGTGAGAATGCAGATGTATGACTCAGTCATTTGAAAGTGTTTAACCTGCCACTCTCCTCGTATGAACTCTTAGTTATGTCTCATTGCACCCGTGTGAGAATACAACAGGTACTGGTGCAGAGAATTCACAGGGAGTGACTGGTTGCCATGCCTCCAGCTCCCTCGCCTAAAGAGAAAACTCACTCATTCCCAGTAGTGATAATATGTCTGATCAGAGAATCTCCTGGTGTTTATTAAGTGGCAGAAAGGGCAACTACAGTATGGACAATTTCAGCGAGTCAGCAGACAAAAATATTAGAGCACCATAAAAACGTTCCTTCTATTAAAAATCCCACTTTTATTTATTTTCCACAATGTGGTGATAGGTAAATGGCAACAGAGTGAATAATTAGCTCCACTGTTTATCTCAGTTTGGCAAAATGTTAACGCAGCAATGGTCGAATTTGGCATTCAGGTGCATTTTCTATTGCCAGTGTTCTGGAAATTTAGTAAAAATCTGCTTTTAAATTAAGATGGAAACTTGTCTGTCGGCAGTATTGAAAACAGGGCCTTGTTACATGGTGTTAACGCTGTGTTGTGTGGTTCTTTCACAGACTCTGGAACTATGTTGTGATGGAGTGAGCGTTTGTGCTGCTGTAATTTCATGGATACAGTCGCCTTTTCTGAGCACACAAATGAATCATTGTTAAGATCACAAAAGTTTCATCTCCTAATATCAGGTGCTGCAGATGTCTTTGAATATGAAACGCAAGCCTTGGGGAGCAGCTTTGTCATCTCAGAATGAAAGTCTAATCTCAGCGCAGTCAAAGGACACAAGCAGTTTCATCACCAGCGAGCGTATAACACCACCTGTTTGGTAGGAATGGGCATGGAGCTGCTTCAAATTTATTACCTTTAAGCAGCGCGATCAATCTGCATTTGGTCTGTGGAAAAGCAGCGTTTGCTTGTTCTCTCTTAAACCTACTCAAATGCCAGTGAGCAAGGCACTTAATCTGAGGTGC
>VUQR01007978.1:2038-15487 GCA_015108515.1 Hemichromis elongatus | reverse complement strand
CAGTTAAACTGTAATTTAAAACTGGAAGAGGAAAAAGGTGAAAGCTTGGCTTGGCCCACCAGAGTTAAAAGCATGCTGCAGCAAGCTGGTGGCTCAGTATCAGAGATACAAGCTGGTAGACAGAGTGTAATGGCGAGGGCAGTGATTCCTTGGCACACATTATGGCCATTAATAGCATCATTGGGATGCCAGCGAGTGGCTGAGCCCCGCTGCCGCTCAGGTGCAGCCACTTCTGTCCAACAATATTCTCTTTCTGAAATGAACGTTTGCAGGAGATTAAAAAACATCAGGAAGCATTTTTGATCACAGCGTTCCTCTAGAGGTGAGACAGCAACTCCACCTACCTGCACAGTCTCCTAATATGAATCCTTGTGATGACATGAAATAAGACAACTCTGCAAGCTCTCACAAGGCGTGCCGGGCCTCAGCTGTTAAGCGTAAATGAAAAATAAAACGACTGGAATCTTGCCAAATTTTCATAGACACTAAGAATGATTTATACATGCAGTACTGTGCAAAGGTTATAGGCAGGTGAGAAAAAACAAACAAAGAACGCTTTCAAAAAATTGAAGTGAAAATCATTTATTTTCATCAATAAACAAAATGCAGTGAATGAACAAAAGAAAAATCTAAATCAAATCAATATTTGGTGGGACCACCCTTTACCTTCAAAACATCTTCAGTTCTTCTTGGTACACTTGCACACAGCTTTTGGAGGAAGTCGGTTGGTAGGTTGTTCCAAACATCTTGGATGTAGACTTCCTCGCATCCTTCTGTCTCTTCATGTGATCCCAGACACACTCGATGATGATGAGATCAGGGCTCTGTGGGGGCCGTACCATCACTTGCAGCACTTCTTGTTCTTCATTGCACTGAACAGAGTTCTTGATCACTTTGGCTGCATGTTTGGGGTCGTTGTCCTGCTGCAGATTACATTTGGGTTCAGTAAACAATCACTTATATTTCTGAAAGCATTCTTTGTTTACAGCATTTTTTCACACCTGCCTAAAACTTTTGCTCAGTGCTGTACATAAATAGAACATTATATTAAAGTCAATAATCATTCAATGTTTAAGCGTGTGCAGTGACAGCGTGCGTAAATGCAGCTTCCATTGCAGCTTTTCGATATGCTCCGAGTCTCAGCTGCTGACTTTTACTTTTTACGCTGCGTGTGAAAATGTGTTTGAAAAGTGCGAGTTGAGACATCTCTCCGCTATCTCTCTCTGCAATCCAATAAACCTGAAACGCAATTGAAATGTCAAATTGAATAGCGTCAGTGGCTGCGACCGGCGCCCGCAACTGCATCTACAGTAAGTACTGAGACAAACAACGCTTTAACAATCTTTATTTATCCAGGGAAGGATTTTGCTGAGTGCGCAGCCTCTCTGAACACATTCATACAGCCCTGTGCACTCACACCTGGGAGCTGTCACACACATCTGCAGACGCACTGTGCTGCAATCTGTCGAGCGGCTCGGCTGAAGCAAGTACAATGTTAAGGTCACTTTTGGTCAGACAGTCCAATAACTGCATCAAGATTGGAATAATATTATCAGCCTCCACAGCGCTGTCCTTAAGCTTCTGAACAACAACAGCCTGCTGCTTGTGCCTCCCTGTCTTACACTGTGTTGGACAGAGGCTTACAGACTGATGAAGCCTTTTAAACCGCTGGGGAGATTTGCATTTATTTCAACCTCCAAATTAGCACCATGGCCCATTTGAGTCTGTGAATTCTTTAGATGCTGTTGGACTCTAGGAACGACTCTGTGTATTCAGATCTCAGCAGTAGTGTCATGATGTCGAGACAAATAATCCCCCAACACTCCAAAGTCTCGCTTTTTGAGTCGAGTTGCTGCAAGATGCTGGATTCAAAGTGCTAGCAATTCACTACAACAAAGAAACAAATTGGAACCACTCCTGCAGCTGCGTTAATGCCACTCAGATGATTTACATTGCATCAAATGTGCAGAAGTTCCTGCAAATTCTGAGCAAGAGCCGGCGCATGATTTGTTAGATGGACCTCACGAAGAAAGAAGATCCTCAGGGGCGCATTTTTTATTTAGGAGGAAATAACCAAAAAACAAAAAACAAAAACAGGTTGTGCTCTCTGAAACCTCATTCACCTCTGAAGTAACACACAAGGCTAAAGATGAACACTGTGGCATACGTAACCATGTCCATCAGTGATGCACATCATGACAGGAGGATGAGAAAATAACTACTGAAGGTCAGGAAACACAAGAGGGACGAGTTTGACCTTGTGACTATAGGTCAAGACCATCAGCACAGTTAATAGACCGAGCCTCCAGCCCAGCTGATCGAGTCTGTACGCAGCTTTTCAAGCTTTTATTACTTCACCGTCGCCACGCTGGAGCTGTTTTAGGGTTATCCTCTGATCTGTCTCTCTGTCCACTTCTAATGAATCTCAGTCACATTCTTGAGATTTATCTAAAATAAATCTGGCACCGGTTCACTGAGATGGGTATTTTAACCATTAATCCAGAATTCATTCATCGTTACTATCAAATTAATCTTAATTTTTGAATTGAGGTCTTTTTCAGTGCCATTGGCACAGGTGTAGGAAATCAAGCACCGAGCCGATCTTCACAAATGTTTGTGAAACAGTGATTTGGAGCAGAGCTCACCGGGTTCTTTAATCCTAGATATTCTCTGATAAACTGTAAGTGTTATTAAAGCATTTAAGAACAGAAACTTTACAGCTACTGACAGTGTTTGCAAAAGTCTCAATTGGATGCTTTGATGACTGAATAAGTGTGTACCAAATCTCCCGTGGCACAGAAACTGTATGCCGGGAGCTTCATTGCATGGGTTTCCACGGCTCAGCAGCTCCTGTAGGTGTAACGTGTAGGTGGCCAAGTCCTTTTGTCCATACAGCACGTTTCCAAAAGGTTAAAGGTCAACTTCACTGTGATATTTATAGTTTCCTGCAATAATACTCCTTGCACCTTATATAATAATCATAACCTAGCCTATTTTAGAAGGCGATTGTGAGCCTGTTTCATATTATATAAACTAACCTTGGATCTGATGATTGTGGTAACTGTGTAGCCGTCTGAAAGCATTTGTATTTTTAAAACTGTGGCTGCTGTCTAGTAACATCCATAGTTAAAGCATGCTCCTCTGCCGTGGCCACAGTGCTGTGTCCTGTCAGAATCAACACTGTTGCCAAATAGAAATAATAATACTTTTTATTAAATTCCTTTAAAGTCTTCACTCCATGTGCAGGATTAAGCTGGACACACGTGGTTGCAACCTTGACTGGCTTGGAGAGGCCTGCAGACGACAGTAATGGAAAATAAATCTAATGGTGAATATATAAACTCGATCCCCCGAAGATAAACCTCAACACTTGTCGTTGCAGATATTTTCAAGCAACAAAAGAGCAACAGTAAAAAACGCATCAACGGTAAGGTCTCTGTAAGAAATCGGGCTTTGTTTGTGGAGTGAGATGTTGCATCTCTATCGCCGTCTTGCTATCCACCCAAAATGAACTTCATATGTAGAAACATGATAAAAAAAAAAAAAAGATGTACTACCATCATTTTTTTGCGCATGAATACACTTTTATTTCAGCTGACTACTTGAAAAGGAAGGAGGTAGAGCAGCGTGTAGTCTTATAATTCTGGAGTCAGGTTTTCCTTGTTCTGATGTAAGTGGTTAAAGGAGGATGAAGGGAAACGTGTACTCACCATGTGAGTGTTCCCCACCGTCCTTTGTTAAAAAGCATCACAGTCCAGCGGAGTCAGTCAACACAAACGTGAACATACTGTGTGCCATTTGCTGATGTCGCTGGGCATTACACTTGTAATTTTTCAAATAGTTAACTACTGCACGGTGCCATTTGGAGCCGGCGACATGCAAAATGCGCAGTGCAGGCTTAAAAAGTCGAAATGGCCCAATTTTTCATCTTGCCTCTCCTTGGCCTGCTTTCTATATTTGTGTTTTACAGTAACAACAACAAATGTATCTTTTTCCACATGTAACCTTCTTTCAGTAATTCATCCTAATTAGCCACAGATGCTGGATTTGTGGACTACTTCAGTGCCGTTTGAATCGCCCTCCTTTTTGCTGCTGCTAATCGACAAACAGATGATTAGAGAAACAGAAAATCCTTCCACGCACATTTTTTTAAAGTCCCTGCTCTGAGGAACATGAATGGGCAGGGTAAAGTAGGCTAAAGCTGGCAGGAGAATGTGTCTGAAGTGTCCTTAGAGAGCAGCAGATCTCAGGCGGGCTAAACTGCTGTCAAGTTCATCGATACTGGCTTTACACCACAGTGCACAAAGACAGCCAGAGTCCTAGCTCCAGGCTCCCACTTTAAACAACTCCAGAGCCTGCTATCGAACTGCACTGCTCGGCCATCAATATCGCTTCTGTCTCCGTCTCTCTCTTCACAGCTTTCATCCACGGCAGTGTGTCTGAGTTTAGGGGGCTTGCGTGGTATGAGTGAGAAAGTATTCTCATGACTGCAGAGAGGCACGGGAGTGTGTCGTTCCTTTGTGGTACAGTCAGAAAGGGTATCCAGCCAGCGTTATGTGCATGTACCTCCCTTGTGCTGGACTCCAAGTGGATTTAGGTCCTGAAAGTTTCTCCTCCAGCTCTACTATTTCACACCTGGTTTAGGCATCTTTAGAAAAGGGCTGTATATTTTCGTGACACCTTAATTAGATCTGGCGTGAAGCAAAAACCTGCACTTCGTCCCACATCACCTGCCATCCCTGAAGAGAAAATGAATCATGTCTCACATTCAGCCAGTCAGTTGATTTCACAGCTCGCACCTAATTCATTTGTCAGGGTTTTCTAAAAACCTCCGTCTTACAAGCGAATGTTAAAATCAGCCCATATGAGTGGTTTTACATTAAATTTCTTAGAAGAGTAGATTTTTTTATTTTTGGACTCTCCTAGACTAAGCTTTGTATGATTCACAGATTTAAATAACACTTATTTATTTAACACTAGAGCTTGGAGCAGCACCTCCAGTTGTACTGCCTTTTTTTGCATGCCTGAAATTTGCAAACATGCTTGGACCATAGGTGGGTGGGGCTTCTGCAAGTCAGAGATGACCATATTAGGGATATCCCTTCTTTCTAACATCACACAGAGCCATGAGTTAAAAAAAAACAAACGTCTTAAATCGTGTGTGAAGTGTGAGCTTTGGCTCAGAGTTTACCTGCAAAGACACCAACCTGGGTATTTTTGCAGATGAGCCTCGACCATTTTAACAAGCCTCACTGAGGTTTACAATTCACCACTTTATAAACGACTACTGCTACAGCAGACTTTGTAATATTAAGGTTGCAAAAGAATTCATGCTTCTTTGTTTGCTCTTCTTCCTCTTTTCAAACTTAAATCTCACTCAAATAAAAAATAAAATAACGCTAACTGCTGAAAACAGAAATATATTACACAACTTAAAAACAAAAACAATACTGCAGTAAGGCGATTCTGCAGCTTAGATTTTAAATTAGTCGCGTCATTACAGATACAGAACAAGATTCTACTGTTGGATTTATAATGCGTTTCCTTCATGAGCAAAGTCTGTAACGTGCATATTAAGAAACTCAATTAGAAGCTTTCACTGAGAAATGAGAAACACCCAGGCTCTATCCTGTGAGCATGCTTGGGTGTATGTGACTACACTCCAGACACAGCAAGAGCTGTGAAGAGCACTTATGAAAGGGTCATGAGATGCTAAAGAGGATGCATGGATGTGGAATAACACCTGCAGGGGAGCTCTTGTGGGGAAATACATGCTCAAGGATGGAGGAACAGGCTCGAGTCCCAGAGGGGGAGCGAATGTATTGCTACATTTCCCATCATTCCTAATGTGTCAGGCCTGTTTTGGCTTCATGTGACAGCCTTAAAGGCTGATGGAGCGTGGCCTCCGGCATCAGCAGCTTCTACCGCCAGGCCTCTCACCTTCCCTCATTTAGGGGCATTGTCTCTCCATGAGTATCATTTGTCACCATTGACTTGCTCCATGCAGACACCTGTGCTGGGCGTCTTTTTTTTTTTTTGCAGCCCTAGCCCATTTCCACAGTTGGTAAACAGCTAAATCCCTCTCCCAATCAATGCAGCCTATTTAACTTGAGCTATTGACTCGGCTGCCTCTCAACAGACTTGAGAGGCTGAAAAAAAAAAAACACAAACAAATTAGACGGGTGTGGAGGAACAACAGAAATGGTGGCACAGACTATGAAAAGTCACATTTTCAATAATGAGCTTTTGGCAGCAGGAGGGAACAAAGTGACAGAGTGGAGGCGAAAGAAGCGAAGGAGAGTAAGAAGCGAGGGAAAACAGAGGAGGAATCGATCGATACGAACAGATAATCACCAGGCTTTTGTCCCAATGTGTAAAGAGTGTGACATTGCAGCGGTGGGCACGGCAGGGAAGAGATCAATGGGCTGCTTTCTGTTGATCCGTAATCCTTAACTATCTATAAGTAATTAACCTTCAGAGGAGAATGCAGGGAAGAAATAAATGGAGAAATTAGAGAGGGAATAGCAATGAGCAGAAGTAAAAAACAGAAGCTACCTTGCACTCGCCAGATAACAGCACAGGAAACCAAATTAATAGTTGTCTCCAGTGCTGCCTCTGCAGTTTGCAGCATCTGATTCGGTTTTGTTTTCTGTCAGACTGCATTGGCTGCAAGTGACTGCGTCTCCCTGTGGTCTTCAGATGATGATAAAATAAAAAATAATGTCTGCTTTTAGAAAGCACAGGCTTGAAATCTATTTGTTTTTTCCCTGTTTTGTTCTGGTTTTAGGGAAGGATCTAGTGTGGTCTTATCATCTCCGGCCTGATGAGTGAATCCTCTCCTAAAGCCTGTCTTGAGAAGATGAAGGAGAGTGATCCTATTAGGAGTCAGAGTGCCCTCTGTTGGTGCTAGAAAAACAAAGACAGTGGCACCTTTTAGAAAAATAAATAAAAAACTATCTCCGAAGCATTTTCATTTGGAGACAGAAAACACTATTCTCCCATCATTTCTGCTTTAGCTGATAGCAGGAGATGGGGAAGGCGGGGAGAACGCATGCAGCAAAGTGTCTGGAAGGCTGGATTCGAACCCCAGACTCTGCAGCAAGATCTCAGCGCTGATACACGGCACGCTCTCTACCGGGACGCCCTTGCCCCTTTCTATTTTTAAACTGCTGTAGGTGCGACAACCTCAGCGTCATGTGCAACCGGTACAGCTCAATGAACACAGCACAGTCACAGTGGTATCTATACAGGGTTTAATGGCACACAAATGCCCGTTCAGTACATAACAGTCCACTCAAATCAAATTTAATCAAATTCTTACTGATCTCTGCTCATCAGAAACCCTTTAAGAATGTTCGAGTTAGTAAAAAGCATATCATGTTGCTGAAATCTGTCACATTCTTACACAAAGATTCAACAGACTGGTGGAGTAATAGATGTCATTAGTGATTACAATATGGCCACTGTAGAAAGCTTTTAGCGAGTGAATATAATGGTAAAAATTACAAACGACATTACAAGAAATGACTGCAATTTTGGTAAATGATGGTAATCAGGTAAAAACAAAGCACTAAAGGTACTTTCTCATAAACTTAAATGGCAAACCGTACAATTATACAACAACAAACAAATCAAAACAGGAAAAAACTTTGTTTAGGCTCTGCAGTGTGGCTTCAGGACACATTCCAGTGGATACCAGTCTGAGCTGAGAGCTCCTACTTCATCTATCAGTGTGCGATAAAGTCAAGTGTAAATCTTGGCTGGAGGAAACGCTTCTTCACCAAAAAGGACACCTGAACATTGGGAGAAGAAAAGAGAAGAATAAATTAAAAGAAGAGAAAGAAAAAGATCAAACTGTGGCACAGTAATTGCATTTAAAAGTGCGCAAACTACCCAAGATAACTTTCTGCTACGGCACTTCATACATTCAGGGTCATGACTTCAGGTGGACTCCTGCAGCCAGGCGACACTGCTCTGACTAAACCTCGAAGCTGAAAATGTGTGTAAGGTATACTGACCATCCGATGTAGCACTGGCACAGGTTTTCATGAGAGGTGGCTTGTTTGATGAGGAGCTCTACTTGCGTCGGCACATCCAGCGTCTCATCGTGAGAGAAGTCACGACCTGCGGAGGGACAAAGTCTGGTCACTGATCTGCTCCAGTAAAATCAATCCACAAAGACTCGACTTTGTTCAGACAACACAAGGGCTCTTTTAGGATAGCGTAAGATCTGAAAAGACCTCTCCTCTCTGTTAGCTCCCCTTTTGGTATTAAAGCTCTGCTGAGATCATTTTTGATCAGGCATTAAACTGGACTCGGGACTGGTTCTGTTTCAGGAGGATGCTGATGGACTGCAAGTCCCTGTTTATCCAAGTAGTTTAAAAGAAGAAGTATTATGTTTTATCCTGCAGTACAAAGTTATTATAGAAGGTAAGTCACTGCACTTATGTGTGCAAATTAAAAACATTACTTTTAAATCTTTATCATTTACGTATTTCAAAGAAAGTGGGTCGTTTTTTAGAGTGAGAGTGAAATGTGCAGCAAAAATTTCCCACTTACCTGTTAGTTTGTCTCGCACTCTGTTAATAATCTGAATAGCCTTCTTGTTGAGTGCCTCAGGTTGTACCAAGCCATCTCCAACTAAACACACACACACCAACACTAGCATCAACAACTATCGGCATCTTTAGAAAAACAAATTATACCGTGTCTATACCGAACCTGTTTGCAGCTAAAGGAAATCAAAGCAGATTTGTATCCTGCCTTACAATAGCACAGCGACTTGCAGCGATCATAATGACAGCGAGTGCTCGGTATTTTGATGGCAAAATAAGCAGAGCAAACTTAAAAAGCTGTAATACAACAACAACAAAAAAGCACTGAAGTCTGAATAAGCAGGTAACTCACTGAAGGAGTGAATCGACTCAGGCACTGTGGTCCCTGCTTTTTTGTGCGTGGTCTCTCCGAGGTCAATTCCCTCTAGAGCCTCTGTAGATGACACCACATAGTCAGAGATTTTAAAACATATATTTGCTTTATTAAGTAGAAAATGGAACGTAGTTATGGCTGCTGCTTTTGTTGGAGACTGACCCACTGACTGGCCAGCGGTGTACGAGTCGGTCCTGGTACGGGAACGCTTGGTGCCTTTGGTGTTTGCTGTGGGCGACACGGGAGAAGTGTGCATTTAAAAGCATACATGATAAAAGGTGCTCTGTGGTATATTTCATGTACCTCACATGAACGACCACCACGTCTCTGACTGCTTTAAAGACAGACAAACTCGGGTTTCTCCCCCCAGTTACATGTACTATTCATTAAATAGGGTCAGATTTTATAAAAGGCCTCTCTCTTTATGTTGTGTCCCTGATTAGTTCTACCCATCTGTGACCTGAAAGTCATGTTTACTCCTACTTTTACATTAAATGGGTCTGGTTTGCGCTGGTGGCTATTCAGCAAATGGCTGTAACAACACACACTGTAGAGAATACACTGATGACCGATTAACTAATGCAGCCTTAAGTCCCTGTAAGCAGAAAACTGTTTTATGTTGAGATCCCTGGCTTCTTATTTCTTAAATATAAAAACCCCAAAAGGCTGAACTCTTTTATAATCAAACTGACATATTCCACTTTTGTTTGTATTAAATGTCTTGCTAAAGGCAACCATAACAGTATTAGTAGAGAAGGTACCACAGAGATTTATTCACTCTGTACATTTGAGTTTAACCAGTGACCTTTAGATGTCTGAAGCACTTCATTAACCGTTTCTCTTGAAAAAACACAAGCTAAGCAGAAGTCCAGCGCAGCTTGATGAGGGCAGATTTAAAGCTCCCCGCTCTTCACCACCACAAAAAGAAGTCTTTCAGCTTGAACAAGTGTAATCTGCTCTGACTTTACCCAAACTGTTACCGGTCTGAGTTGGTATGCTGCTGTGAGGCTGTAATGTGTTGATCTGTCTGTTGCTCCACCAACATCTGTACTTGTAATTTAAACATCTGTAATTTAAACAGCTGGCACTTCCTTACTGTCCATAAGCCTCCAGTTGAGCAGCGGGTCGTAGACGAAGGCCTCCAGCACAGCCATGACGCTGTCCCGGTGCTCCCTCAGCACCTCCATCACTGTGTGGCACGTGATCCTGTAGTTACCGTCCAAGCCCGTCACCTGACACACACACACACACACACACACACACACACACAAGACATTTGTGCGCGTTACAGACTGATCAGTATACTTATAAATAATGATTCAATAACATGGTGTGAGTTTAGTAGTAGAACAGCCTCTGTTTGTTTTTAGAAGGCTGAAAATATGCTTTAAGATTTCACATCTAACTAAAAAAATTTTAAAAAAGAAACAAACCCCCAAAACTTTTGCAGCAGCTTAAAAGACAAAACTTAAACCTCTTACAATGCAGAATTTTATTTCTTGACGCTTCCATTTTTAATTCCTTTTCTTCCTTTGCTCATTAAATTCAAGGCACAGTGAGTCACGGCTTCTGATAAAACTCTGCACAGTCAGAGGAGACTAATTATTATTTAGAATAAAATAAAGAAGACAAAGAAGCAGCAGCTCAGGCAGGATTCACTTCAGTAGAGGAATATTTGTCGTGTTTAAGGGTGGGGCCTTTGACACCAGAATAAAATGAATGTACTAGAAAGACTTTTCTGTCTCCGACTGTCTAACCTAATGAAGCGGGATTCTAACCGCTTTAAGCTAGGCCACAGGGAGGAGTGAAAGTGGGATTTGGCAGGTGGGGAAACCCTAAGATCAGGCATAGCGGTGCAGCAGAGAAAAATGACTTGCCTTAAAATAACGCCGACATTGATTTGACCTGTGAGCTCCGGCTGGTTTTTCTTTGTGCTCGCAAAAGCTTTGATCAGCTGACCAAAGCCAGTTCTCTTGGCTCTTAGTTTTACCACTCTTTGTGTTTAGTCAACTACATATTTTGCATCATGACTGTTTTCAAACCCCTGCCCGCGATGAAGCTAGATTTGGAGGTTGCTAAGTGACGTGAACGAGCATCATCATCCTTCAAACTAAGAATGGAATCCCTGACCTGACCGTGATAATAGACAATACAGCCTGTGCTGCACCAGGCCGACACGGTCTGTGATTAAAATTTACCACAAATACAGAATTATGTTTTTTTTATGGTCGTTCCTCTGTGTGCTGGATGGATAAATAACCATCTTTATTAATATCTGCCTGTGCGAACAAATGACAAGGAACAGGTAGAAGCAGGGGTGACACTGCTCTGTATTGTTGAGCGAGCATCTCCAAGACATCAGGCACAAGAAATGCCAGACCGTAGCACCCGGAAAAATGAACTTTCTTCAGCTTATTATATATTAAACTACTCGTGACCACACGTGGTGTTACAGTGAGCACGCGTTACCACACTTTACAGTGTTTGTCACACATCAGCATAGCCATGTACCTCCATAGCATTGGTTAGCATCCTAGTCAGTCGGAAGGGAATCTTTTCAGGGAACTTTTCTCTGGTCATGGCCACCTGTTAGAAATGTACATAAGGGTAAGTTTTAAAAAAAAATAAACATCATAAAGGTTTGTAACATATTTAATACAAATCTCCTCTCACCTCAAAACAGTCTCCAAAGTCGATGTGTAGGATCTTGCCGCTTAACCGGTCTAACATCAAATTGGATGGATGCCTGGAGAACAGAAGCATCATCTCCTCAATAATGTTTTACTATTTTCTTTGTGGCCATTCTAACACATTTTTTTAAATTAATACCTGTCACCCAGTCCGAGGATGTAGCCCACCATGGACATCACTGCCAGGGATCGAGTGTAGTTCGTCCTCCTGTCGAACCACACCTGCAGGAGAAATAGCATTTGCGTTCTGAGTGCTCCTCTGGGTCATAATATAAAAATATTGTGGGAAATGAAACAGAAATCTCTGGCAGGCTGCTGAACACATCTTTCCAGACACTTAAACACGTGGAGCATCAGGTACACGGGGTACTAAAACCGATTCAATTTGATGGTCTCTTAGTGAAATCCTGCAGAGTCGGTGCTTTAAAAGTAGGACAGATAACCCAGAAAACCCGTTCTTTAGGGAAAACAACACATTTATTTGACTACACCTGTATCCCTCACAGTAATCAGAAAAATGAGAGACTAGAAAGACCTACTTTGCTTGGTCTGCATCTAATGAAAAGCTTTCTTTCCCAAAGGAAGACCAGTTTTGTGGTGACGCTGTATTTTATTGAGGATAAGATGTTAATTCAAAGGAGAAGTTATTGGATCTATATTTAGACTCTCTTGACATTTTATCCAAGGACCACTGCATACATAAAGATAGACAGTAAAAAGATCAAGTCCTGTCTATCCTCCTCTGCACTGCTGACACAGTAAAGAAGTGGAGCGCTTTACCTCAGAGCTGGGGCTCTTGAGCCACAAGAGCTTGGCCAGGTCGTCTCCCGCTGTGTTATTGACAGCGTGTTCAAACACCTCCACCTTCTCCATCAGCGTCAGGTGGTCGTAATCTGGAGCCATCTGGGGTGAGAGTTGAAAGTCTTTAAAGTCTTTCACTATTCAGTATTTACAAATTCAAACTATTAGCAAGAAGCACAGGTGATCAACAGAACATAGAGACTCATAAAACTTGAGCTGTCACGCCCATGGTGCTCGAATCAAAATGTAACTGCTTACTAATGTAAGAAAAGACATTTACAAATGTGAATCAAATACTTGGGACTACATAGCTTCTCTTAAAATATCTGACATTTGGTTTCTTTCTGTTTTTATTGAGACCTGTGACAGACTGGAGACCTACAGGAGGCAGCTGGGATAGGCTGCCCTTTTAGGAATATTTAAATTTAACATGGAAGGTAAATTTACTTGGAAGTCTAAGGAGCTTGGCTACACTCCTGAGTGACAACAATACCTATGATGCCATAAAACGAGACCCCACAAGGGGACAAAATCATCAACCGCCTTACATATCACTGTTTATACCCAGGGGATGCTATACCCTGTATTTACGGACATCCTAAGATCCACAAATCCAGATCCTTAGACTGCAGTGACCTGGATGACTGAGAACCTTCACAGACACTTTAACTTGGTAGACTTGATTTTTTTTTTTTAAACTGGATGTTTAACTGAAGGGCAGACACCCTGTTTCTGAAATGAACTGAACAACTGGAACATACAGAATATAGGCACCGAAACACTCTCACATGTTCTGCATGTTAATATGTTTAAAATGAAAAAGAAAAAAAATCATAAACTGGATGTAAATGGTGCAAATCTTTTTCTGGTTTTAAGCCCTTGTAAAACTTCACACCACAGTCACCCATTTGCTGTTTCTATCACAGACACACACACACACACACACACACACACACACACACACACAGAAACACACACACAGAGCTCAAGTGCAGTTTTTGTGGTTCATCATTTTTCCCCAATGACATCT
>VUQR01007974.1:3402-14725 GCA_015108515.1 Hemichromis elongatus | reverse complement strand
GCACTGAGGTCTAGCAGGACAAGCACAGAGATGAGTCCACTGTCAGAGGCCATAAGAAGATCATTGGTAACCTTCACTAAAGCTGTTTCTGTGCTGTGATGAGCTCTGAAACCTGACTGAAACTCTTCAAATAAGCTATTCCTCTGCAGATGATCTGTTAGCTGTTTGACAACTACTCTTTCAAGGATTTTTGAAATGAAAGGAAGGTTGGAGATCGGCCTATAATTAGCTAAGATGGCTGGGTCTAGAGATGGCTTTTTAAGTAAAGGTTTAACTACTGCCAGCTTGAAGGCCTGTGGTACATAGCCCATTATTAGAGATAGGTTGATCACATTTAAGATTGAAACATTAATTAGTTGCAAGACTTCTTTGAGAAGTTTTGTAGGAATGGGGTCTAAAAGACACGTTGATGGTTTGGAGGAAGTAATTATTGAAGTTAACTCAGAAAGATCAATTGGAGAAAAAGAGTCTAAATAAAAGGCAATGACTGTAGAAAACATGGACGACGCGACCTCGCCTCCTCCCATTGTGCAAAAATGAAGCCAAAATATCCTGCTTGTGGCCACAGACCTACGTCGGTATACCCCCTTCTTAACTTTTACGTAGCCTTTCTGTTTTTCCGCTGGTTGCACTACGCAAATTTTCCCGAAAATAGCTAAGATTATTACTTTTAAATCATCCCCATTTTAACCTTTTTAAATATAAGTAATGTTTTAAATCAATATCAACACACCTGTTAAAACACGGTGCATAGCTACATTTTCAGTATGTTTTAGTACCATCGCGTCTCAACATGCTAGCAATCGGCAATTAATACACCGCTGCTTCCGGCAGACCCTGGGAACCGGAAATCTGTCCTGGGGCAGGTGGCGGGCCACCTAGCCACCGGTAAATCGCAACTCGCCCTGTCCCAGTCACCCACCACCTGCTCCCCTCCTCTCTGGCTGAATTTGACACCATTTGGCCGACTACCCTCCCTGGCTGATTTTTCAGCTAGGCCCAGCCTTGCTCTTAGCCTCCCTCTGGCTCACCACCCCATTGATGAAAAACCCGCATCTCTGACAGAGTACACACACCAACCAAGCATTTTAACAATAAAAAAACGTAATTACTGAGCTCTATTAATGTCTTACATAAAAAAAACATCTAACAACATGCATAATTTACTATGTGGGCAAGCCGTTCATAGATTATGTAGAAGCTTTTTAGTTACTCTTTTGCATTGACAAAACAGGGCAAGATAATTAGCTGAAGTGATATTGCAGGTAGTAAGTAAATACCAGAACAGTGTCATCTGAAGACTATATAAAGATAATTAGCAAACTTTATTTACTATGAAATATTGGCGGGAATTCTCTAGTTGTCATTTTTTTAAAAAACATCAAGCAAATATATTACGGTTTATGCTAGCCAGTGCATCAAAATGGGTGTGGTGTGACAGTGTTTGGTAGATGACCACAACCTATTAACACGGTTCAAACACAGTATAACAATTTCTTGACTAAAACAAAATAAATTAGGAATTTTTTTTAATGCTATTCAATGCAATACCTTTGCTAACCAACAAATCAAATCATGCGTTAGCTTATGAAACAAAATTTAGACTTACCGAAAAAACTGCAACGAACCATAAGAGCCCTGAGGTCGATTAGTTCAATTTACAGCTGAACAACTCATCTTGATAGTTTCAAACCCAGTCAATTTTTCAATGTTAGCTTCTTCTCTCTCTTGGCTTCTCTCCCAAATATCTGCTCTACGCAAAATACCTAAGTTTCTCCATAAGGGCAGCTGTCAATCAAGGCTGTCACAATGACATTTCAGCCCAATTTTTAAGCACCTAGTTTAGAATTATAATACATTTATGAGAAACGTGACCCCTTGAACCCAAATCAAGGTGAGAAAAATTACTTAAAATGGCAGAATGCATCCCTTGAAAAAAAATTTCTAAGGAGAATTAATTTATTTTAGTCTGACCCCAGTCCCATCCGCTAACATAGAGGAGGCGGGGTTTATGACCTATACTGCAGCCAGACACCAGTGGGCAATAGAGACGTTTTGGCTTCATTTTTGGGGAGCTCTCGCGTCGCCCATGTTGTCTACAGTCATTGGTAAGCTGCCTGCATCATTCAGTCCCAGATCTGGTCTACATACCAAACTACGCAGACGTTTGTATAAAGACGTTTGTGGAGAACTCGACTTAACTTATGTGCCAAAGGTTTATAATGTAAAGTAATATGGCTGGACATTTTCTATGCACAGCACTTTGTGATAACATTAGTGTGGAAGTGAGTCGAGTAAAAACATAATAAAACAGATTTCTACTAAACATTTTAACCTAATTTAGATTCTTGTAAAGTTTTGTGATTTTGCCTTAAGCATTATTAGTAACACTCTTTGAAAGTGTAAATTACACCTAAGCATCTAATAATATGAATAATTTGTATATTTCTCTAGTTATTTTCCTCAAAATTAGGAGTACCCAAATATTTTTCCATTCTACAAGACAGGAAACATGATCACTGAACCTGGTTGTAAATGGTTACTGACAGTGCCTACGGCCATTGGTTTCTAAAAGGGATTTACTAAAAAATGTTAAAGAAACAACATGGACTACTGTTTGATCAACACTGATTGATTCTCATTTTTAGAACTGAAATCATTTTTTCTGTTGACTAAACCTAAAACTTTTTATACATTTTTAGACAATAGTTTGTACATTAATACTGTTTATAAACATTCTTATTATGTGTATTTCCCACCGTGCTGGGAATTACAGCTTAGATATATCAAAAGCTAATATGTGGGCTAAAGCTTGTTACAAGCCTGCTAATCAACAGCAAACAGATTTCACTTACTTTGAATAATAACAGTCAAGTAAAATGCACTAAAATGGATAAAAACAAAGTCTTGAAACTGCAAAAAAAAAACCCAAAAAACCAAGCAAACCAGGGAAACATGGAGCCTGTACCCACTAACTGCATGTCTTTGAACTGTGGGAGACGCTGGAGTACCCAAGGAGAACCCACGCGAACACAGGGAGAACATGCAGACTCCACACAGACCGTCAAACCCTCCTTCCCTCTGCCTGGGCATTGAAACTTGGTCGTGGGTGAGTATTCCAGCATGACAACGATGCAACACAAGACCAAGGAAACAAAGGATTTGCTTAAGAAGTATTCTAAGGTGAGGCCGAGTCAGCCAGACCTTAAGCTCATAGAAAATCTATGGACGGGGCTGAAGGTTCAAGTTGCAAAAAATTATCAGCCATGAAACATGAATGACTTGTAGATCCAACTACAGACACGTCTGACCTCTGTGATTGACCACAAAGGTTTTGCCACTAAAGCAGATTTTGCAAAGGGATCAAATACTTTATTCTATTCATGAAAATGTGAATTAATTAAATGGTAAATGGCCTGTATTTATATAGCGCTTTACTAGTCCCTAAGGTCCCCAAAGCACTTTACATTACAGTCATCTACCCATTCACACACTGGTGATGGCAAGCTACATTGTAGCCACAGCTGCCCTGGGGCGCACTGACAGAGGCGAGGCTGCCGGACACTGGCGCCACCGGTCCCTCTGACCACCACCAGTAGGCAACGGGTGAAGTGTCTTGCCCAAGGACACAACGACCAAGACTGTCGGAGCAGGGGCTCAAACCGGCAACCTTCAAATTATAAGACGAACTGCCAACTCTTTGAGCCACGAATTAATATCCTTTTGAAATGCATTTTTCTGGATTCTTTGTTCAAATAAATCTACCATTGAAATTATAAACTGATCATTTCTATGTTACTGGGCAAACTTACAAAAACAGGTGAATTTCAAATAATGTTCCCCATACATATAAAATAAAAAGTAGAATTAAATTGAAACATGTCTTCCTAATGTCATACTCCAGACATGTTTGTGCTTCTGAATGTTTGTGAATCAACAAACTTTGGATTATTTTGAGATTGAAATGAAAAGATTTGTCTACAGTCGGATCTGTGGTTTTGCTAAAATAATTTTTCACACCCAGTGTTTTCTAAACCTACAGTAAGTAAGCAAGTTAAGTGCTAAGCTAGGCTGGTGAATAAAGTCTTTAATAAAAAGTGGGTAAAGAAAATCGCAAAACCGAATCATGTTCTCCTGGCTGATGACCTTACAGCCCTCCCCACCCGTAGATTTTATGAGGACACATGCATTAAGTTTGTAACAGAATACATAGCAAAGATATTTAACATTAAGGCATGTTAAAAAAGAGTCAAATTGGATGGAAATGCACATTATGACATTTTGTAAGTTACAAAAAGCGATAGCATTGTCAGTAGTGAGTTTGCTTCTGCTGCCCTCAAAGGGTCCAAAAAGGATAATTGGTGTAGGTTTAGCACATGGGGCGTAGATGAGATCAAATACAAATGTTGTTACATGGCAAGTTGGATAACAATGAAAACTAATATTTAGTTTTTGAACAGCAGGTTGCAAGTGTTCATCAGGGACCAAGTGTATCATTATTTCTATGATCTCTTTATTTGTGTTTCTGGGCAAAATTGTGAGGTTAACATTTACATTTAGTTGTGGCTTTTTAAACAGATCTGAGTTCATCTTGTTTGATTGTGTCCTGCAGGCTGGATGGCAGCAGAGCGTGTCCATCTCTATCAAAGGAGAAACATCAGAAAAGCAAACAGAGCTTCCATCATTTGATTTGTAAGTCAAATTGACTGCGCTGTGGTGATTCATTGCTGCCTGCAAGGTGATTCAAGGTACGTTAGAGAATCCGCACATAGCTCTCTGACTTTTATCCAGGTCGTATTTTCACTCCCAGCTCAGTGTTCAAGAGGTACTGTCATCCTTGACCTAAATTAGATGGCCCCCTTTCCTCCCATCACCCACCAGCTTCCTCCGTGATTTCATATCAGGCTCTGTTGGGTCTAAGAAGAACAGCGGTTGTGGAAAAAGCTGTCGGTTACAGGCTAGCATGCTGTAGAGGGTAAGGAGGGGAATGTGAGCTAATGAAGTCAGCCCTGAGTGGGAACAGCAGTGCCTTTTTTCTGAACTTCACTTCAAGATGTTAACATGACATGTTGGACCTCTGTAGCTGCTGTTCTCCCTTCACTTGCCATCTTTCCATTTTGGCTTTCATTATCAATCAGTCCTCAGCCTCTTATTTCCTTCCTTTTCTCCTTATGCCTTTCCCTGTTTAGCTTTCTCCCTCTTCCCTTCCTCCAACACTCCCTGTCACCTCATATATTCATCTATCCCCATTAATACAGCAACTGAAAGGGCCCGAAGGTGACACTGTGACAGGCAAATCAAGCTCTTGTTTTTTGGCATCACTCACACCCGTCAGTGACTTTAATATGATTTCAGAGGCCATTTGCATTCCATTTGTGGCTGTTGAAAGTTATCAATCTGCTTGTTTCCCCTGGTGATGTTGACTGACTACTAAAAATCAGCATATGCAAAAAAAACATCAGAAAAGAGAAAATGAGCAACAACAGTCTGATCCGAAAAGTCTGTCTAGAGTTGAAAAAGCAAATATGTCAAGTGTAGTCGCAGTTATTAAGATTTGACAAATCTGCAAGATTTCTTATTGCAATTTGACACTCTGAGCGATATGAAGAAAAAAGATTCTTCAACAAATTATTCTGAGATTTGGTGAACTAGCCCTTTACCTTATACTATGACACGTCACTGCTTTGGATGATGTTTCATGATCAGGATTGTTGTGCCGTATGTTGGCCAGTCCAGATGAGTGCCTGCTGTTAGCATGCCCTTTAGTTATTTTATTCATCCAGGTAAAAAAATCTCATTGAGATTAAAAATCTCATTTCCAAGAGAGACCTGCATCATGGCAACAAAAGTCAAAATACACGTACCACATAAGTATATAACATTTAAAACAAATACAATATCCGTACGAACATGTGAAAAATATACAATAACAGATCAAATTAATAGCGACATTAAAAACAATCACACTGAGTAAAAGAGTTATTCTCTCGTTCTGCTGCCAGGCAACCATGAACTGCTATTAGCTTCTCCACCCACTAGGTGTGGATCATATCTAGTCCTTGTGCTGTCCAGCTGCCTCTGTGATGTTGACTGGCTCTTGTTCTGGGTGGTTTGCTCTTACGCTTTATTATTCTATTCTACTTTATTCTATTTTACCTTTCACCATGGATGGATCTTTGGAGAACAGACTATTTACTCTCTTCAGTCTAGTGGCCAGAGCTTAGCCAACATACATCTAGGTTGGCCACTGGTGTCAAACCCAAAGAAATGAACCGTCTCTAATGTTTATGGTAGTTTCATCTCAGACACACCTCAGTCATATAGAAAATCTATTGAGGAAGCTGAAGCTTTGAGTCTCTGTAGACAGACGTGTGTCAAAGCTCCTCCTGAGCTGTGGATAAACCTGGTGACACGATACATCTTACTTACTACCATGTTTGCTAGCAAGGGTTTCTCTACAATGCACTGTCATGTTTTGGTTGGGTATCAAATACGTATTTCACTCAGTGACATGCAAATCAATTTATACCTTTTATTTAATGTGTTTTTCCATTTTTATCCAGCCTTTTCTTTTTTAATTAAGAAGCCAAAACAATTAACAATTAACAAACAGACAGAACTTAGCAGGTTTAAAGCCAATAACACTCCGCCTTATCTCTTTTGTTGTTTCTCTGCCTTCCCCAACTTCTGTGTGATGTAGTTTGGCAAAAAGTTCCCGTAGAGCTTGTTTGGAGCTTGGACAGGTTTCCATGTTTCACCCAGTGACACTGGTAATTCATTATACAGCAGCAGTACTCCAACTTCCACTTCATTCATCTGAACCACAGCCACTATATCATCACCTGGATACTTCATGTCATCCCTGTCAGAAACACACTCACCAGGGGATCTCGGTGGAACTAACACCTAAGATGATCAAAATCCAACAGTATCGACCTGGTCTACTTGTCCTTGACCTTCATGGAGATCTGGCTATTTACGTCAGTTCACTTACCAATAAGAGTCTTAAACACTCACGCAACTCTACAGGGAGAAATGGAGGGTATCTAAAAGCATGCCTCAGTATGCTTAATTTGACCCCATTGTCTTACAAATCAGTGGGCCTACTCTCACTATACTTGCTACAGTGTATTTCCCTCCCAAGCTAAAAAAGGATTTTCTTGTACTAACTAGTGTGTTCTCTGTCCTCTCATGTTATTTTGCTGGGTGACTTTAATATACATATGGACAATGTCACTAATACTCTTAACGAGGGATTTCTCATCATTCAGTTGTATTTATATAACACCAGATCACAACAACAGTCGCCTGAAGGTGCTTTATATTGTAAGGTCGACCCTAGCTTTGGTCTACAGCAGTGTGTTGATTTTCTCAGAACTGTCAGCATCTAATCATGAGCTGGTAGCTTTTGAAGTCGATTTAATATTATCCAAGTTAAACTCTTTTCACTCTATTTTATATTGAGGCATTAAAAGTGCCTTCTCCCATGGAACTGACAGTCAGCCCAGTAGAGACAATTTATCTACTCCTGTTGAACTTGAGTCTCACTACAGTGATGGACTGCACAGACTTTCACAGACTACTTTCACTCCATTGAAACGTCTCACTCTCACTTTCATTCGCTCTGGTTCACCCCAGAATGACCCCAACTTAGAGGTAAAGATCATGGCCTGGAAGGCCTTTGCAGAAAGACTGGTCTTGCTGTTCATAAGAGTCTGTATATCCAACAGACGTGACACTATGAGGATGCTCTGTCTGCAGCCACATCTGAATCCTGTCCAACATTAATCAGCTCTAGTGAAGGGAAGTTTTACTGCACTGAGCAATGTAATATTTTTATGGCCACTTTCAATACTAGGACAGTGAAGTCCACCAGCAGCTGGCTCTGTAGAATTGCAGAGTTACATCCGCATCTATTTATGACTGTTTATTGAAATCACGACTCACAACTTTCTTAAACTTAATGGCAATAAAGCAGAATTGATTTTAATAGGTAGCAAATCCAAAGTGACTAAAGTCCCAACCAGAAGTCTTTCATTATCCATTGATAACTCTGTTGTCACAGCCTCCCCTCAGGTTTAGAGTCTTGGTGTCATCCTCCACAGCACATATCATTAATATCACTCGGTCTTCCTACTTTCATCTCCGTAATATTAACCTTCTTCGTCGTTCACTCACTCCAAACAGTACGGCTCGTTTAGATTACTTTAATTCTCTTCTCTATGGTCGACCTCAAAAATCTCTCCATAATCTGCATTTTGTTCAAAATACAGCTGCTCGTATTGTATCCAGAATTAGATCCATTGAATATATAACACCTGTTCTTAAACAGCTCCATTGGCTTCCAGTTAACCTCTGTGTCAATTTCAAAATCCTGCTTATTACTTTCACAGTGCTTCATAACCTCGCTCCTCCTCTGTCTGATCTTCTCATACGTGCTCACCCTCTCCTACACTCTGCTCTCCTTCATCCTCCCGTCTGTCTGCTCCTGCTCACCTGACCTCCACGGCACTCACAGCCTTTAGCTGTTCTGCCCTGAGTCTCTGCACTTTGCTCTTCCACCAGATCTCCAGACCACAAACTGTCTGTCTACTTAAAACCATCTATTCAGAATCGCATACCCTTCATCCTGACTCTGTCCTGGTCTATTTTTACCTTGTTTAGCTTTTATACGTTCATGCTTGTTTTTATTTTTGTTTACCTTGTTTCTATTTTGCTGTACTAAGATCTTTAAAGGTGCCTATAAATAAAATGTATCATCATCATCATCATTATTATTATTATTATTATTATTATTATTATTATAACAACATGTATGATGAATGAAATTTAGTCTAATAAGCCTTGATGAAGTGGGGACGTCAGCTCTTACCATGTGCCATTCATAAATCTATCAATATGATCAGGTGCATGTTAATCCAGCATTTTCAGAGTTGCATGAGAAGTTTTGGTTCAATGAATGGACTCAGTTTACTATGTGTTTTGCAAACTCCCCCACAGACCTCTGATTCATTTTTTTTAGTAAATACATTTTATTATAGTTTTGTTAATGAAAGTGTAAACTCGTGTCAATGAAGTCATCAAAAACTGTTTGTCTACAAACGCGTCGTCCTAACAGGACAGCAACTACAAACATGTGATTAAATAAACTATGATACTGCAAATGTGACTGGTCTCGGCTTCCTTTGAATAAATGTTTTTAAATGGTCAAAATGAAAATTCAAGGGAGCTGAAATTAAGGTATTCCAGAGATTAGATAGTTATAACTCATACACTCATCAAAGAGAACACAGTTATGAATATATGGTGAGTTTGTGCTATAGACATGGCCAAGGAAGAAAACAAGGTTTAACCCAACACATGATTTGATGTATGAGTCCTAATGTTGGAAGACAGTTGAGTTAAAAGTAACAAAGTTCTTCACTCATGATTCCTCGTTGTATGCAGGCTTATTGTGAAACTTGAAGACATTCCCTAAAAACTGTGAGCACTATAAGGTTTTTGCTAATGTTCACATTTGGTGTGACCGTGACTTGAGATCATTTAGTTTTTACCAAAACTAAATAATCTCAATCTTGCTTCTTTGTCTGTCTGCTAACAAACAGACAGACAAAACTGATTACATACTCCCTTCTCCCATCCCATTCTTAATCCATAGGGTTGCACACACACTGTATGATGTGTGTGGTAGAAGTTGATCTTCGCTCTTCTCATCGACAGGACAAAATTCAGATCAATTTGGCAACTTTTTCTGTAACCTTTAGTCACATATTAACGAACATATGTCTAAATCAGTAAAAAAAAAAAAGCATACAATAAAAGTATACCTATGAGATAAAAATACAAATGTCATTTTCCCTGTTTACCTCGTGTTATAAGTATTGAAAGTTTCCTTTCCATGTTCGTTTTCCATATTCAACATGTATACACTTAGTGCTTGTGTGTGCATGTTTGCTGGTGACCTTCTGAAGCTGAGCCCTGGGGCAGAGCAGCAGCCATCCTCTGACCTTAGCAGAGTTTGGAGAGCCACAGTCCCCTGGCTATAGACCGTTGGTCTGCAGAGAGGCTGCTGCTGTTGTGGTGGCGGGGCTCTATCATTGATCCAAATGGCTGTTTTGTCCTCAGTCCAAATATGAATACAGAAATGTAACCAAACACTGAGCTGAATCCCATCACACAACTGGCTTGTGGAAAAGGTCAGAGAGTATTTGGTTACAGGCCAATTCAACCCTTAAAACAACAGGACAAAGTAATGTTTGCTGCTATAGACTGAAACTTTCCAACGTGTTTTATTCCAAGTCACACTGTGATGACATCTGCTTCTTTAAAAAGGCCGTGTTACAGTGTCACTGAGAACCGGGAACTCTCTTTTAAATAATGAAACCACTTACTGATCATAGAAATTAAAATGTGCTCCATGGATATCTTTGAGTACAGATGCATGCTTTTTTTGTATAATTCATTGTTTTGTTGTAAAGAGGGCAGACAACAGAACATAAACATCAGGGAAGCAGACGTACGCAGAATGAAAAAAGTATGTCCGCAGGCATGCGAACATTTCAAATGTAAAGGAACTATGACGACATGAAAAGTCACAGAAAACAGGATTCACTTTGCATTAAAATGTGCTGCATTTGAAATTACAGTATTTCTAAGCCACAATTCAGTGATATGCTTTGTTTTTGATCCACAAAGACTTTAGGATGACTTCCTCAGTATACACCAACCTCATCCTCAGCCCACTCACAATACGAGTTAACTGATGAACGTGTAACTAAACGGGACGTCTGGTTGTCTACATCTCATTTGTGTTTGAATCACTGGTCCCTTCGGGGGATGGGAGTTTTGCCTGGTGCTGGGCATGCCAGACTGGAGAGCATGGCAGGAGGGAAAACACTGATTTTTAATTGATACATTAAACAGTCAAACAGATTGCACAACCTCAGGCAATGAACAAAACAGCGTGCATAACTCTCAGCCGTAGGCAAGTAGAAAAGGACTGTCTCTCCCTCTGTCATGTCCCTGTCCTTATTCTAAGACTTATTTTCTATTCTGCAGGGGTGCGCTTTCATTGTGCTGTCTGATGCAGCTGCTGAGCAGCATGCACATAGACTTGTCCAGTTTGCAGAAGAGCTGCTGCTCCGATGCACAACCGCAGCACACAAATAAGATCGTTGAGCCTGTTTTCTGGAAATCGTCTTGTCTTTAGTTTTCTGATCTCAGTGGGTGTGTGTGTGTGTGTGTGTGTGTGTGTGTGTGTGTGTGTGTGTGTGTGTGTGTGTGTGTGTGTGTGTGTGTGTGTGTGTGTGTTTGTTTGTAGGGT
>VUQR01007970.1:5790-19405 GCA_015108515.1 Hemichromis elongatus | reverse complement strand
ATGAATCAGTATTTAGGGAGAGATATAGACTCCCAGCATTGATACTGCTGTGGCCACTCATCTGGTAATATAGATGTAGATTTCAGGGGGACACTTCTCCTGCAGCATTTAGAAGACTTACATTTGTGTCCTATCTATCTATCTATCGTTGCATTTTTTCTGACTGCACCTGAAAGCATCATCGTTCACCCGCGCCACCAGAACATCACTACCCAGAATCCTCCCGTGCCGCATGCGCCCCGCTTACTACGGCCCAAAGGCGTTGGTGGTTGGTGTCCGTCCGAAGATGCGTTGCTCTCCGGCAGCATCAGTACCAGCTCCGCCGTGCTAATACACCAAACCCCGGGGGACGGAGGAGATATACCGGCGGTGTGTGCAGCAGCGACCGCACCGGTGCACCTGACTGCAAGATGGGAGACCAGAAGGTGAGCCGGAGCCGGAGGAACAGGTGTCTCTGATGGGGGAAGCTGTTCAGGGCGTAGTGTACAAAGGAAGGAGGGGGAGAATTGGCGATATGAAGGAGTTTGTGGATGCAGCACGGGGTTGAATTTCTCAGTCGTCTTGTTTGTGTACTCGGTGTTTGTTCGGATGGATGTGGGGTCGTTTCTGTGCTCGCTACAGACCGCTTTCTTATCGTTAAATATCGGCGTAGCAGTCGGGGACGCAGGGAAGGGGGCCTTGGCGTAGCTCCTCTTCCATCAACAAACATTGCACAGTTCTTCAGTATGAATGGGCTTTTTCACTGTGGCGTCGGAGCAGTGCAGCGGGAGTGGCAGCATATCAAAAGTGTGGGTTTTTCTGTGTAATATTGTGCGTTCGGTCCTTTAAGTCGCCTGCGTAACGATTGCGGAGCTGCATTATTAAATTATAAATGCGCATCCCTCCGCCCTCCCTGTGCACCGAGTGTAGGTCCCTCTCTGATCCCATCTGTTTAAAAGGGAGCTCAAAGCCTAAAGCTTTATGTGTCCACTCATCAGACACGGGCTGATTAACACATCTTATCCACAGAGGAGGCTCTCCTGTGCGCTAATACGGGGATCCTGAGCCTGCCTGGAAGGGTCAGATTGCGTGTGAGTTTATGGCAGAAATATTAATAAAAAACTGAATCCACTGAATGAAAATTTGTGTCTTTTTCTTCAGGAATCTCTGCGGAAGATCACCCACACACTGGCCATGAAGAACGAGGAGATTTCCAACTTTATCTGCACTTTGAAGCAGAGTCTGGACAACTTGGAGGTACAGTAACACGAAGGGCTCAAGTTAAATTTGAGCTAAAACAATCCCTGAACAGGTTTTTTTTCTGTTGCAATGCCAGGCGAACTCCAACCGGGTGCAGGAGGACCTAGACTCCGAATTCAACTCCCTCCATGCCGTTCTGGACGAGATGAAAGAAACCATGCTGACCCGTATCAAACAGGAGAGAGCAAGCCGTACCTATGAGCTGCAGGTAGCCGTTATTGTTTCTTGAAGCATTTGAAAAGTCTAGATTTTTTAATCGAGGAGGGTGGGGGCAAATTTTACATCTGTACATGCCTTAGACTTATTATATATCTGCATATGAAAGCTGGTGTTGCGTCAGTGCTTTTCGGGACGGTTTCATTCTATGTTGTTGGACATCCCATGCCAATCTCTTAATCACTGATTGAGTAAGGCGGTGCCACTGACCTTTAAGTCAGACTAAAATCTAAACTTTTCTAAGTGAACACCACGTTGAACCATGAACCTCCTGAGCATGAGCAACACACAGGTCCTCCAACTGGTTTGGCCAAAATTGCCCCAAAGATTCAAGGAGACTAAAAGTGTCTGTATGTGACTGTTTTTAAGTGGCGTGTACAGATATCAAGTGACTTCCACTGCACTCGGATTTAAATGATTTCCACCATAGCAAAACTGTTTTTATACATCGCTTCAGCTTGTTTGAAGTGCTTTAAAAAAATTAAGCAAGAAAGAAGCAACCTCCACATCTGCAGGAGGTGGTTGGCCATGGAAACCAATGCTGTGAAGCTCTCGGCGCACAGTTTTTGTGCTGATGTTGATGCCAGAGGAAGTTTGGAACTCTGCAGATACTGAGTCAGCAGAGTTTTATGCTGTCAGCGACCCTGCTCTGTAACTTTATGTTGTCCGTTGCTTCATGGCTGAGTTAGCATGGTTCCTAAACACTTCCATGTCGCAACAAGCCTCTTTCGATATCAAGCAGGGAAGAGATTTCATAATCTGACTTGTTGCAACAGAGGCATCCTATTACAGCACCATCGAATTCAGTGAGCCATGAATTCCTGTGAAGGCAGATGCCATACTTGATTTTATACACCTGAATTCAAAGAGTACGAGGCGTGGTCCATTACTTTTGTCCATATTGTGTAACAATAACCAAGTTAAGGCCAAGAACTTGCAGCTGTGGAGCCAGAGGTACCTGCTGAAAAGCTGCAGAGAGAACAAAGCAGAGATGAGGTAAAAATGGCTCATCTCAAGTTTTCATTTTTTGCTTCTTTACTCTCTTTCTTTGCAACATTTATTCCAAACTAGCTCCATCAATGAAGGCTGATATTTGTGGTCAAAATACCAATAATTCAAAAACCTCTGTAGCCTCAGGACTGAGCGATGACTCTCAAATGATGCAGCGAGCTCCATGGCTTCTGCTGGCAACACAATCGACTTATTATACAAACGAATAACCTGTGGGAGTTTGCAGATGTGCTCCATTTGACTGTAAGTTGGTCTTTTCTCAGAGTCAGCTGAGCGCCTGCTCCAAAGCCCTGGAGAGTTCAGAGGAGCTTCTGGAGATGGCCAATCAGACGCTCTGCTCCTCTGAGACAGACGGTTTCACTCAGGTAACTGGCAGTCATGCTGCTGCGCCGTTTTTTCCCCCCGTGCTCGCTGAATTTTCAAGGAGCAATGATGTGAATTTCAGTGCCCACATACGATTCAATCTGCCATCCTTGTTCTGTCATACTAGCAGTGATTTTTAACACGGCCACCGCAGCTTTTTGTGTTAAATGACAACATGATGAGCTCCAACTCAGTTCTCTCTTCGCTCCGTGTCTCTCCTCTTTTTTTCCTTTCCCTCTCTGTGCTTCTCCTCTCCAGGCGGCCAAAGACATTAAGGATAGGTATTGTACTCAGCAATCCATTGCTTTCCTTTTGTCATAGCCTCCTGTAACCAGCGAGCCATCTAATAATGTAGCGTGCATGCATTCAAACCTGTCGCCACCGCACCCATTCTGTAGACTCTAAGCACGATGGAAACTTTCCACTCTTTTGTCTCTGTGTTTCCCCACTCTCATCTCGAGTCTGTGCCATCCTGTGTCAGCCCCTCCCTGGATGAATGCTGCTCCCTCTCTAGCTCCGCTTTTTTTTGAATTACGGTGATGAGTTCAGCGCTAGTATGTCAGAAATGTAGTTAGAGGTCTTTTCTTACTGAGCAGTACTAGAATCACCTGTTTCTTTTTTGTCGCCCTCTGGTTCAGTTCAATAATAGACCCGCACTTGTTTCCACCCCACGTTTCTTTGTGTTTTTTTGTGTGTCTCTTTCTCCGCAGCGTCACAATGGCTCCAGCTTTTCGCCTCTCCCTGAAGGCTAAAGCCAGTGACAACATGAGTCACTTGATGGTGGATTTCAGTCAGGAGAGGGAGTTGTTGCAAGGACTCAAATTTCTCCCAGGTCTGAAACACAAGAGTTGCTGACTAGCACAACAAAGCAGCACTCTGTATCTACGTCTATTTTATTTTACACACCAGCTTAAATGTTTAAAGCTTCTGTTTATAAGGCATAACCAATGCGTCTGTTACATCTGTACTCGGGTATTGTAATGCACTGCACACACGAGTTACTTGTTGCTTATTTACAGTTAATCCACTGACTGGGACAAAAAAAGAGAGATAACATTACTCCTGTGTTATCAGCCATGAACTGTCTCCCTGTGCACTACAGAATCCAATGCAAAGTGGAACTGTTTGTGTTTAATCTAAACTGGAAACCCTTTTATATGTCAGGCTTTTGGAAGTAGTTAATCTCTGCAGGATATGTTGCTGTTGTGTAATTTTATGGAAATATTGTGTTGCATCGATCTTCAGGAATGTGTTTAATTTATTTAGTTTTAGTGGTTTTTAATGTGCTATATAAATGAAATGTACTTCCTAAATTAAACAGAGAAGTGCTGAAGTTCAGATGAAATTAGTGGCTGCACTACAGCTGAGCATAAGCTAGGATTATTTTCAACTCATGCTAAGCTACCCTGGTAGAGTCTGAGAATTTAAATATAGAGCTGAAAATGAGGTTCTCTTTAACAGCTGTTGTTACTAATTACTTTAATACTACAGCTATAGTGTTTTAATATAATGAGCTAATTACTTTACGAGTTTTATCTAAAAGAAAATACTTATTTAGTACAATATTTAATCTAGTAACATCATTGTCGGCTCTTGCCGAGTGCCGACCAATTCAGTGTGTTTCAGTTGTTTCTCTGATCAGCCGAGCTGCACGTGAGGGCACAACTGTTTGTCTCAATGGCATCAAAAGTTAAACAGTCTGTAACCTGCTGGCTCCCTAGTACAAAGTCCAGGTAGTTTTTCACTAAGTCATAGAGTAGAGCAGATAAAATATGAGGAGAGTTTACAGCAGCTAGGCAGGATGTGCGTCTGTTCGGGCGGCTGGCGCTCCTAAACTAAACAGTGTTTTGGATGCAGACTGTGTGATCCGTTGTGCTGCATGTGGGAAAAGGGAAAAATCTGGCCAACGCTCCCACCCGAGTTCATGTGTGAAAACAGTTTTAAGATTTGAGTTTTTGTAATGTTACACCTTAAACTGCTACACAGTACATGTGGTCTAACGTCACCTCAGTGAATTTCAAAGGTAAAGCAATATAATCTAGATACAACGACCTGAAATGAGTCACTACCCGGTATACTTAATTTCACAACACAGTGAAGTTAGGAGTTCAAAAATAATTTAAGAGATTCTGGTCAGGCTGTGTTTGGTAGATATAAGCTGTCACCCTGGAGGTGTTGTTTTGCACAGTGTAGGCATTTTTGTGTTTTTTCAACCAGAGCAAAACAAAGGGTCGATACTTGCTGTGTGTTCAACTTCCTGCAATGTTCCACTTACCAGCTTTTTTTATATTAATGAGTCATATGAATACATGTGATGTGAAGGGTAGTTACATACAGATATAAAACCACAGAGAAGTATCACTCCACAGCTGTGCGAGACCTCCTAACCTCGTTATTGCACCGTTGCGGTTTGACTGTGTACGTATGTAGTGTAGGCCTCAGTCTGATCTGAATTGCCTGCTTTTAGCTGTAAAACTCAGACAGAGGTGGTGCACGCTGCCGGTTAAACAAGATGAATAGATGAAGTGGGCAGCATAAAGGTGAAAGCTTATCAGATGGGTGTGAGTGAAGACTGTAGTTGGCACAGAGAAGGCGGACTTTTTTATTAGCTGCACGTACACACAATTTTAAATAAATATTCATCATTTGCCACAAGGTCATGTCAGATTTGTTTTAGGAAAATACTGCCCCCATGTGGCATTGAACGCAGCTTTAATATTGAACTTTTACACTTCTTGACTATTTTTGTACTTTATTTTAAAATGAAAAAAGTAGCGAAAGTTGATTTTGGACACCACTTGTAACGGGTAAAAACTCTTTTCTCTTCAGTTCCTGCTACTCCTGAGATCCAGGTGTCAGAGTGCCAGGTGTGCGACAACACGGTGACTGTAGTTTGGAGTTTACCAGAGCCTGATAGCAAGATAGACCACTACATACTGGAACACCGGCGCACAAATCACGAGGGTCCACCTCGCATCCGAGAGGACTACCCCTGGATGGTGGTGGAGGGGATACGAGAGATGGAGCACACTCTCACGGGTAGGAAGAGGACTGTGAGGTGAAGTTTGGCATTTATACTTAAACTTTGAGTAGACTTGCTAACCTAGAATACGTCCCTTATTCTCAGGTCTGCGCTTTGACACCCGTTACATTACATTTAGAGTGAGAGCGTGTAACAAGGCTGTGGCGGGAGAGTTCTCTGAGCCGGTTACACTAGAAACCCACGGTGAGAATACTTAAAGCTGGCTGCTCTTACTTATTTACTTACTTTGATTGACAAAAGACATGGGGCTTTTCAGTTTTCTGTAAACTTAAAGAAAAACCTTACTTCTTTCCCATTTCCAGCTTTCACTTTCAAGCTGGATGCTGCTTCAGCTCATCAGAACCTGAAGGTGGAGGACTTGAGCGTTGAGTGGGACAGCAGCGGAGGAAAAATACAGGACATTCGAAAAGAGAAGAACCGAACCAACTCACCAATGCACTCCCCAGCCAGGTTTGTAAGCTGCTGATTTCACGTGCTTACTCTCATTATGAGTAAACCTCAGAAATATAGAATGATTCTACCTCGTGTCTTTTCTGTAATCAGGTCGGCCCTGATGTCTCCTAAGAGAGCACCGACCACTCGGCCCGGCAGAGACAGGTTTACAGCAGAGTCGTACACAGTGCTGGGTAAGAATAGGTGCACCAAAAAAAAGAAGGAAGGAAAGAAAAAAATCTTGTATCTGCACATCCAGACGGCCTTAGATTGTAATATTGTATCTTACAATCTACAAAGTTCACAATAAAGTAATCTGATCTTCCTTACCACCCGAGGTGAGCTAGTTAGTCGGTGTAATGAAAGTTACGCACGAGAAGAAACATTCAGAAATGATCCAGATTTAAACCAAAGCATTTCCACATAACTAACTTTTCCAAATCAGATTTCCATCTCTTAGCAAGACAGTTGTTACGTAACCACAGCTGTCAGCATGCATAAAGACAGCAGCGATTGTTTTGACGCTGGCCTTATGTGTCGCGACAGCTGACACTATGATTGACGCTGGCCAGCAGTACTGGGAGGTGCGTTTCGACAAGGAGAGCAAGGCCTTTGCCGTGGGCGTAGCCCTGCGTAGCCTCGGCCGATTTGACCAGTTGGGGAAAAGCAGCGCTTCCTGGTGCATCCACCTGAACAACTGGTTGCAACAGAGCCTCACAGCCAAGCACAACAACAAGGCCCGAACCCTCGACTGTCCCATCCCAAACAGCATCGGAGTCTATATCAACTACGATGAAGGTAGGATTCAAGCAGATCAGTGGGTGAACACAAAGATTTAGTGTGCCTCAGATAGCTTTACTTGACAATTTTACAATTTTGGTAACTGGAACAAAAGAAAAGAAAAGAAAAACAATAAGGTTACATTAACTTCGACACATTTCCTAAAAAAGCTAATCTTTATAAAATAAAGGGTTAAATATGATGTTTGCCTTCCTGTTTTTCTCCAGGGATTCTGTCTTTTTACAACGCCAAAACTAAGCAGCTGATCCACGCCTTTAAAACTAAGTTTCAGCAGCCAGTTATTCCAGCGTTCATGGTGAGGAAAAACTCAGTCAAAGCATATTTTTATCTAAACTTTTGGGCCACGTTCTGATTATTATTATTATTTTTAAAAATTTGCTGTCATGTGCTGCCCTCTGCAGGTGTGGAACGGAAGTTTCTCGGTAGTGACGGGCCTGCAGGTTCCTAGTGTGGTGCAGAGCGGCCAGAGGAAGAACAGCGGCACCAGCAGCTCCAACGCCAGCCTCAACTAGACCCATCCATCCACCTAGCCAGCTGGGCTCCTCCCACCTCCACCCAGCCTTGGTCAGCGCTGCAGATCATCTCCTCCGCCCTGACGGCAGTCGAAGCCATATAGCGGAAGAGTTAAATCACTGGAGTATGACGATTTAGCCTGCTCCACATGCAGAGTCTGTGTTGCATAGAGACGAACATTAGGTGGGAAGAGGTGGGTCCGCTGCTCCCTCAGTGACAGAATTCTTCACATGTATGACTCTGGCTGTTATGAATGCTTGGGATACAGTAGGTGTAGGCTTGCTAGGTTTCATGTCTCTGCACATCTATTTAGCACCACTGCTGATTTAGCGCTGGCCGCTGTCCATCCGTCTGTCAGCCGAACTGTCGTGCAGCCAGCTGCCGGTTCAGGGTTACGCTCTGTCCTGTCTGCTCTCTCTCCCTGTGCCTTCCTGCTCATTTCCAAAAAGATAAAATCGGGTACGCTAATTAGCTTTCTGTTCCAATTTAAAACTGTCAGAATATCTTGGGTTAATGGTTGTTACCTAACCAGCCAGAAACCAACATACAGTCTATAACCCAAATAACAACTGCTCCTACACACAGTTACTGAAGTCAGTGAATCGCTGCCAGCAGCTAATAGATATAAGAAATTAACATATTTAGGATGCTGAATTTGTTTTCTTGCCAAGGCATGTGCATTTAACAGTGTTTACTGCATTTTACATTATGGCCACGACCCAAACTTTGGGCTCTTTTAGCTCCTGCTGAGGTTTTGTTAGTTTAAAATCAGCGATGGTGTTAACTGTGGAGGTCAGTCTTTTATACAGACTGGAGGTTAGAGGCAACTTCCTTCATTTTAACTCCTTGTAGTGAAGTCAGAGCGTTTACATGTCTTCAGGATTGTTGAAATGATTGTACTGTATACTCACATAACTGCACTCTAATGCTTGTTCGTGTATATGCACCATTCCTTTTTGCAGCAAAAATTTTTCCATTACGAGTAGTGGACTGCCTTTAGTCCAAAATATAACAAATAGCTAGGCAGTAGCTCGAGCTAATAAATCGTATAATAAAGATTAGGCATTTATGGAGTCGCCCAGGTGAGAAACTAAAGCGATAAACCCTTAAAACTTAGTCTGAAGTCTGTTTTTGTGCACCGCCTGACCTCTGAGAAGCATCCACCTCATGCTGTATGTAACACATGCTAACAGTGTTGCTTTGCCACATTTCTCCCTCTTCATGTATGTCCTGAATAATGTAGCCTGCGATGCTTTAAAAGAAGCGAGAGTTCTGTTGACTTTGTTTCACATGCTGACAGATGTCAGAGTTTATTGTAAATAGTTTAATTTTTTCCACTATAATGTATCAGTCATTGAGGTAATAAAGAAGTGAGAGCACTTTGGCCTGTGGGTGTCTGTATTAAAACAGAAATCAACAAAGAAAGACAAAAAGGGTTTGGCTGTAAGAATAATACATAAAACAGAAAATACACATGGCACAGACTTTCATAAAACCTATCCTGTTGCTGCATGGCACCTACTAGAATTTGCTTGATCACATGACCTGATGTGATAGAAGCAAGTTTTACTTCAGTTAAAAAAAAAACAAAAAACTATGCAATACAAAAATTTACAGAAAGCAAACAAATATTCAGCTGGTAGTTCTTTTTTTTTCTTCATAGGTCTCCGTCACTGAAAAGATGGGCATAAATACACTGTAGTTCAAATATGAACATCACGCCTGTAAGGCAGAATATAACCACTGCAGCTATGGTAATGGTACGGTAATTGAAACAAAAATAAATGTAAAAACACTGATAAATGTGATTCAATAGAAGAAGGGGAAAACGTGCCACTGTCAATGGCAAATGTGCAAAGTGTACAAGAGAAAGGTAAAGATAATGTGACATGTGCACTGCTCTTTACAGTTGATTAATTTGCTAACAAGTGTCCAAGAGAAGCAAAAATCAATAGCACGTTAATCTCCTGAAAGGCTTTGCTGCCGACAGAGACGAACTACACTGCGGAGCAGCAGGAGGTTATTTGTGCGGGGAAATGGCCCTTTTCTCCTCCCATGTGTCGGTTCATCTTGCGGGGACGGTCTGACACAGCAGCTTTGCCACATTTGTCACAGATGGACATGGCTTTCACGGGCTCCCACCACGAGAGGTCACTGGACTTTTCCCTTGTTTTTTTCCAGCCGAAGTTTCAGCTCAGATATTGTTGCACGAGCAACTAAAGCATAAACAGATAATAAAGTTTAACGTGACAATGTAAAAATAACTATTTAGAAAAATATTAAATGTGAATGCAAATATTCAGATTTTACTGAGTTAGATAAAAAGCCTAAAAAGGTAACCTACTCTGATTATCAGGTTCTGGAGCGCCTTTCACCTTCACATCTTGTGTTGTGGTTGGATCAGAGGAGATGAGAAATTTGCGAGGTGCAGGAGTTGGAGGCATGAGTGGAATTTTCTGGGGTTTCTTTTCTGGTTCTGTAGTTAAAACAGAGACACACAAAGGGGACAAAAAAGTGAGTATTTTCCAATAGATTCTTAGTTTAGAAAGCGAGGCAGAGATCTAGAGTGACCTACGTGACAGTGGAACGGCTGAAGAGTCTTCTGTCTCTTCTTCCTCATTCCCTGTTTGAACAGAGACATTGCTTAGAAAAACTGATCGGAAAAAATGAAGTCCCGCCTGTTTACACTTGTGAAACGTCACAAAACAATTCATGATGGATGGCACACGTAACAATGGTTATACTCACAGTTGTCATTCAAATACAAGCACTCTTCCCCTGACAATTGGTCTGGTTCAGGAGACGGTGTTTTTCTACAGACTGCAAAATAGAAGATGCGATTTGGATTATTGGAGCACGATTTAAAAATAAGTAAAATGAACAGAGTAAAAAACAGGTACTACTTGAACCAGCAATCTTGGGAAACCACAAATGTGCAGACAATGAACACAGCATATAACATTCAGGTAAAATAAAGGTTAACATAAAATGTTTTAGTAACAGGAGTCTGAAACAAAGTCATTATACAAAGATTTTCTTGGGGATTCATTCCAAAGGATTGCTTACTATGATATATTGAGCAGGGTTTTTTTTTAAAATCCTATTAAAGCTTAACTGTAGTAAAAAAAAACTAAAAAAAAACGCATGTCAAATTTAAATGTTTTCCCACGACATCCACATCAGCCTAGCTTTAATGGTAATTGTCATTTAGTTTCAAAGCTCAGAACCAAAATAAGCTTAAGGAAAAGCTCAACTTAAATCACTGGGAGGAATCTCCCAACTGCTTAGGTCAAAGCACCAAAACAAACAGGCTTACAAAGAAGAGTAAATAGACCGATGTATGAGCTTGTGTTAATAGAAAATACCTGGTTTGGGAGGAAGGCTTGGTGGAGGACCTTTTTGCAAGGGTTGCTTAACACTCTTTTCTCCATTTTCATTATCAGATGAAATATAAGCTGTTAAAAAGTCCAAACGCTTACATTAGACATGGAATAATTATTACAGAGGAGCAAACAGAGATTGGACTATATCTGGTTCGGTACATACAGATTTTCTTCTCGTATGGTTCTTCAATAATGAGGGGAATCAAATTTCCGTCAGTTGATGTCACTACATAGCTGATCACATCGTGCAGAGTGCCACAGGTGACCTGCACAGAGAGAATAGTCAAATACACAAAGTTAAAAAGGGTGTGTGTGTGTGTGTGTGTGTTGACTCGGTCATTTATGGACCTGCAACCATAAAATGTCTTGCAGGAACTCCACTGAGCACTGCTGCTGGAATTCACTTTACAGACTAAGGTGTGTCATGAGAGCGTAGAAGGAAACGTATTCAACTTTCGAGCAGTAACGCAGCTTTGTACCCGCAAATAATTAAAAAAAAGAAAGCATCGGGGGTGAGTCATGAAAACAGCAGCCAGATTAAAACAATCATCCGCTGACATCACAATTTTATTCTCGCCACAGCCTTTAATGTCAGTCATCTTTTCCAGGTCATAATGCTTTATAACACTTAAACTCAATCGCCAATAAAACCATGATAAAAAAAAAAGTTCTTTCAAGGGCAGCTGTGTGTGTGTTGTACTGTTTGTCACTGCTATATGGGTACAAGCTACACACAGAAGATTTCATAAAGCAATAAAAAAGACAACACCTGCATAGAGAATAACAGATTTGCTTATTTATTTGATGCACACATGTAAACTGAACCCAGAATTGGGCTTTAGTGTCAATACTCACTTTAGGTTCCACATCAATGATGAAGCCCCCCTCGTGTTTTCGGATCACGCGGTAGTGTTTGACTAAAGGGCTATGAGAAAAAAAATGGAGTTCTACTGTGAATACAATATGATGGGTTTGAGATTTTCAAATCACTCCATTCTCTATTAATTAGCATTTTACGCAGCGTTACAGTTTTTTGGAATTAGGTTTGTATATTATTTGTGTTATATGTGTGCGTACCTGTCCAAGTCCTGCCTGGTGCTGACAGCGAAGGAGCTCCCATCACTTCCGGGCCTCAGCAGCAGGTTTCCTCGTTGGACTTCTCTCTCAAGAAGCAGCTCAGCCTCCATGCGGGACACATTGTGGTAACAGCTGTAAGGATGACACAAAAGTATCACTCATCAGCAGCTGAGCTCGGTATATAATTAAACTCTAAAGAATGTGTCTGGCATTAGAGTCAATCTTGACTTCTTTCCAAAGAAAACAAAATTCCAATATGTCCGGTTTGTTTGTTTGTTGTTTGTTTGTTTACAGAGAATGAAAATGCGGAAAAGTCAGTCAAATACCAGTTAATGCATTTACAGTTATTGCAACACTGCTTCTCCATAAAAATAGTCAGCAACGGTGCAAAAGTCGCAAATGTCTTTGATACTAACGCTGGCATGTCTGCTTTGAGGGTGACATAAGAAGGGCAGCTGGTCTCAGCAGATGAAGAGCTGTTTTGTTTTCGCTGCTTTTCCTTTTCTACTGCCTCTTTCAGCATGTGGACCTGACCTGGCAGCAGATTCAGAGAGGTGGGCACAGCCAGCTGCAGGAATAAATAATAATAATAATTTGAAATAATCTGTGTTGCCTCAACATCTTGCTATTTTTCTATAAAGTGAGATAGAGGTTTATACCACAGACCTCAGCCACAGCTTGGATATAGCCCTTCCAAATCTCCCGAAGTTCTGCATTTGGGACCTAAAGAAGTGACAGAGGAGAAAAAAAAAAAGGGTCAAAAACAGAGCAACCTCTTTTGATAGAAATCAGACCAGCTGCATGTATTCCACATATTCCCTTACAGTGAATTTGATATTTCCGTCTTTTAGTCGGAGACTGAATCTGGCTGCCTCCAAGTTCCGGTCCTGTCTGGTCTCATCTGTTACTGAGATATATCCACTGAGGTCCAGTTTCTCTATGTACTGATGAAACCCACACAGTCACAGAGGGTTAATCAAGACAAGATTGGATTTTTTGGTGAAGAATAATTCAAATCTCTAAATTTCATTAAGACAACTCACATCGCAGTCCTTTTTGTCGTTGAAGAAAAAAAGTGTGTTTCCACAAAGGGCGGTCCACAGTTTCCGAGACGTCTGCACAAAACACAAAAAGAAAGACGGCTGTGGATAGGTATTTTAAAAATAAAATCATCTATATTCTTTTATCCATTTCATTTCATTTATTTCCTTCCAAGTAAGGAAGAAAGCAAAAAGAAATAGAAGCAAGTTGTACTACAAGGGGGGGAAAAAAACAACAAAAACCCGGCTTATGACATTTCAGGGAAAGACCTGGTGAGTCAACTGATTTTTACCGCAAAGGAAACCAAGAAACAGTAACAGATACTGGTGTATGATATTAATAACGCTGCTTGTTTGCATTCCCTTGGACCTGAGGGGAATCACGACGCTGTGTCACTGAAGTGAATAAATGTGTTGGTATGTGAAGTGTGTCAAATCCCTGTATGTGTATGATCAAAGTTATGATCATTTTCCATTAGTTTTTATTTTGCTTGGGT
>VUQR01007969.1:25974-38290 GCA_015108515.1 Hemichromis elongatus | reverse complement strand
CACATTTTTCAATTCAATTTAAATCAATTTTATTTATATAGCGCCAGATAATGACAACAGTTGCCTCAAGATGCTTTATATTGTAAGGTCGACCCTACAATAATACATACAGAGAAAAACTCAACAATCATATGACCCTCTATGAGCAAGCACGTTGGCAACAGCAGGAAAGAAAAACTCCCTTTTAATAGGAAGAAACCTCCAGCAGAACCAGGCTCATGGAGGGCCGGCCATCTGCTGCGACTGGTTGGGGTGAGAGAAGGAAGACAGGATTACAAAAGTAATAAGTTCTCCAGGCTTCCTGAAGTAAAAGTAAATCAGTATTGGACACAAAAAACTTGTTTATTTACAGGTATTACTGTAAGGTACATTTAAGTTCATAAACAGGTATAATTCTCTCTCCTTTTATTCTAAGTAATTACATAATCATTGTAAGGTTAGTACTTTTATCTTTGTACTTCACCAGACAGCCTGCTCATGATGTGCAGGATACCACAAACTCCTTTTGTAAAAGTAAGATCATTTAGATATTTCCAAATTATTTTATGTATTATATATACCATACCTTACAAATGTTTTAAGCACAAACAAAAGTAAAATAAAGAAACAATTTCAAAAACTAAAAATAAATAAATAAATACATTTATAATATCGTTTTTGAAAACATCCTCACTTTAGTTTTAGTGCCTTGGACCTTTGCACAGAACTGTATCTCTGAACACTATCCAGGATGAAGTGCCAGATCTCAGTCCACCTGGTGACCACTGAAAAAAAAATCAACTTGCAGTTTTCTTACTTTCATTTTGAAATGTAATGAAACACAAGGCAAAGTTGATCCAGGAGTTATTATTTTATATAACATCCCAGGCGATTCTTTCCAAAAAGTAATTTTGGCTGTTAGCAAATATCAATACCAAAAGCAGGGGAGAAAGTCTGAATGCTGCTGTTGACTGTGGCTCTCCAGGGTGGGAGATGTTGGACCTGCTGCTAAGGTTTGTGTGCTGAGAGGTAAAAATTATCTACCTGAGTGAGGTATTGCTTTAAGTCAGCCCTGTCAGTATAATAGGAAACTGCCTTAAACTGCCTTTCTTTACATTTCCACCTGCAGCTTAAGTTAGTCTTTCAGTTTTTTTAAATTTACAGTTATTTTCCATTTTTGCTTTGAACACCACAGTAATGATGTCATGTCCCCATTAGCTGCAGGTATCACCCTTATTTTTCTCTAGAGATCAATTGACTTTTGCTAATTGCAGGGACCCATCTGAGCTCTGACACTTGGTGGCTGAGCATTAGTGTTTAATTAGGATACTTTTGTTTTCGGCATATTTATTGTGTGATTATGTTCCTAGTTTTACTTCTGTAATGGCTGTAGAAGAAAACTTAGAGGCACACATTTGAAGGAAACATCAAGATATGTACTATTTTTGATGGCAAGCTATCACGTAGCTGCATATATATCACGTTTATGCTATATTTGGAAAAATGAGCACAGAATGAAGGACACAGGAGGCCACACTGCAAAAACAAAGGTGAGCTATAAGGTAAAGCTGATTTAGTGGAGGGGGAAAAAGTGCAGGAAAACACAGAAATAAGAACACGCACAAGGAAGAACACTGGTAAAGAACACAGGTAAGCATACACACTGACAAACAATGACGAGAAGGCCAGGGCTATAAATAGGCAATGCAGAAAACTAATTGACTCAACACAGGGGAAACTAATGCGGGCAGGGCAAACAAGCACAAAAGGCTGGAAAGAAATGAAGACAGAGTGTAAAAGGCTGAGACAAGCAAAGTAAGAGAAAAAAACTAGAGAGAAAACACAAAAAATAACCAAAGTTCAACAAAAAAGCTGACACAGTGACAATATAATTATCAAGCAGATGCTGAAAAGAGGTTGAAATACAAAATATTACTGATTTGCATGGAAATTAATATTGTTTTGCTTAGAAAAGGAAATAGGAATATCTATAATAATGGAAGCGTTTGGTGAAATATTTGAAAGTCCATGTGATTGGGTTTTAAATTTCTGTTTGGGCTCAAGTACAATAATATCCATCATTGCCTGAAGCAAGAAAGGTAGTGTAAATAATGCAAAGGGATCAGTGAGAGACATTTCCTTTCTGTATCTGTGTGTCTACAACATGAGTTATGTTTCTGAAATGAAAAACTGAACAGGTCTCTTATTGCAAATCCAAGAGACCTTTAAACCTTGCAAAGCACTTGGGACTATAGTTTTAGGGAAAAAAAATATGAAACCAATCCACAGATGTAAATTGAGAGATGGGAAGGATTTCTTTTTTAAATCCCCTGTAAAACACAGTCTGTGATGGACATACACTCATAGGACAGTTTTTTAGGTACCTGTTCATACACCCTTTGGCTTTCTGAAATGAGGTAAATTTTCTATGTCATAGATTCAACAAGGTGCAGGAAACATTCCTCATTTGACTACAGAAAACTCAGTGTCATGTTAAGGAAACCAGTTTGAGATGATCTTTAAGAGCTTTGCAACATGGTGTGTTATATCCTGCAGCCATCAAAGGAAGGGTATACTTTGATCATAAAGGGATGGACATGTACAGCAGCAGTACTCAGATAGGCTGTGGGGTTTAAACGATGCCTAACTGCAACGCCCAAAGTATACTAAGAAACTCTGTACCATTACACCACCAATAGTCTGAACCATTGATCCAAAGCAGGATGGATCCATGCTTTCATGTTTTTTATGCCCAAATTTTATACTGCTGTCAGAGTCATACAACAGATTTTGAGATATTCTTATTTTCTCCGCTTTCCTATTGTCTATTTTTGACCAGCCCAGGTGAATCGTAGCCTCAGCTGCAATGTACATAGGCTTTTTTGTCAACTGACAGAAACAGCATCTTGTGTGGTCTTCTGCATGTAGCCCAACTACTAAGTTTGACATGTTGTGCTTTTACGCTTCTGTATACTTTGGTTGTAATGAGAGAGTTACTGGTGCTCTCCTACCAGCTCGAAGCAGTCTAGTCATTCTCCTTTGACCTCTGACATCATCAGGACTGTTTGGCTCACTGGATATTTTGTCTTTTTTGGACCACTCTGTACACCCTTGATATGGTTGTGTGGGTAAATCCCAGTAGATCAACAGTGTCTGAAATATTCAGACTAGCCCAACTGACACAAACAACAATCAGTATAATAAAATATGATGTAAATCACCTTTCTGCCAAATTCTCATGATAGCCTTGAACTTTACCAGGCCAATATTACCATGTCTACATGGCTAATTGCTGAGTTGCTGTCAAATTACAGGCAAATTAGATATTAACAAGCAGTTATATGGATGTACCCTAATAAAGTTGCCAGTGAGTGTATCCCCTAGGATTGCAAGTGTAGAGTGTTTGCCTGTAAAATGAGCTATATTAATTCCATTTCTTTTCATAACTTTATTAATCCCAAAGGAAATACATAAATATGTACTTCTACTACAATACTGCTTCAGTCATACTTTACGAAAAATATATTGTGTTACATGTTGTTACACAAATTAAGCTTATTTCAACAAATCTTCCATATCTCAGTCAAACTATATCTGAGAGATATCTGAGCTAGAATATAGCATTATGCCATATATTTTTTCCAGTGAAGATTCTGCTCTTTTGTCTTTATCAGGTGACAGTTCTTTATACTCTGCCTGCCAAGATGCCACATAGATTCTGACAAAATACCTAACCTCTCAGTAATTTTCCTAAAAATATTGTCCATGACCCTGCTGCAGATCCACCTGAAAGCTGAAAAAAGCAAGTGAGAGATAAGAAGAGGTAGAGGGGCTTTGAAATGCCAGTAGGGTTATAGCAGAGATGGGAGGTTGTGACAGGATTGTGTGGTGATTCTCGTCCTGTCAAGCCCACTAATGTCGAGGTAATGCCGCCGGCAGGCTGCAGTAAGACGGTGATAATGAAAAACACCAGGGAAGACAATATCAAATGGCTCCTCTACATCCTACAGTGCAGATTAGTCGACACAAAAGTAGGGTGGTAGCAGCAGAGGAGGCAGAGGCTGGCTTTAGTGCTGCTGATTGAGTCTCATGTCAAGAGCTCCATGCTTCTAGCATGAAAAGTTACTGTGACTGACATTCTTTATACAGTCAGACCCACACATACACACTCCGTTTGCACTGCCTCGGAATCTGTTTTCTATAGATACTGTATATGCTGTCTGCCTTAAGAGGAACATCACTGAATTTCGAATGTATACTTGAAGTTTATTCCTTTTCCTTGGATCTGCTCAATGCGCACTGCAGAACCTTTAGTACAATTTTAAAGATTGCGTTTCTCTCCAGAATTTATGTTTCCACAACACTGCACACAGAAGGAAAAGTCTGCTGAGGTAGCTGATAGGTGGAAGTGAACTGCATACAGACTACGGATTTTATGTATGTATTTATGGTTTTGATTATTTGGGGTTTTTTTGGCAGGGTGATAAGCTCAAGAAACAACACTGATATATAAAGGTTAAAGGAAATATTTCAAACACTGGCCATACTATTTCCTTGTTTCCTTTCCAATTCTCACGTACACCAGTGCAATTCACAGGAAAGACAATTGTCTGCATATTTCAAATGAAGGTGTTTTTGCAAAATTGTTCCTGCAAGGTTGAAACAACACAAAACACGCTTGTGTTTTAATTATAAAGTTCAGAGTTTGAGACCATCATTCAGAAAGCAGCTGTGATTTTGAATTGGGCAAAGGTTTTTGATGATAATGGGACATCTGCCACCACTCAGATGCTACAGAAAGGAAGGATTTTCATTTCAAATTTACATTAACGCTGCACAACAAACCTGGACCTCAAACCTGTACAAACGAAATAAATTTGCAGGAGGAAACAGTATTTTCTCCTTGTAATTCAGCTACTTTAAAGGAATGGCAGGGTGACTTCTAATTTTCCTACTGCTTTAATGAACTACAACAACAAATACAATTGTATTTACAGCTTCAAATTGACTCCCATTATCCCCTTTGTTTTTGGATGAAATGCTCCAAGAAAATCTAGGCTTTGCCCACATGTTTACATTTTTAGCTAGTTAGCTAGCTAGCACGATTATTGATAGTGATCCTCCAAAAGTGCTTGGTAGCATTTTACACTGGACATTTTGGGCAGTTATGAGGACACCATTCTGGTAGGTGTGCTGTATACTTCATCTAGCCTACTGGAAATGTAAAGGGACTGGTCGCGATAGAGGTAGCAGAGACAATTTTTTTTGGCTTAAAACGTGGCCAACATAGCCTGGTTTAATTAATTCCAGGCTAATCCGAAAAACAGCTTTTAAACACCAAGTACCAGCATTCATTATTCTAATTAAGGTAATTACATTTTTTTTATGGTAACATACTAAACAGCGACTGTATGCACACAGCCTAAAGTGGTAAGTTTGCGTAAACAGAGAAAGCTAATAACTGCTGTTGTGATTATCTTTGACTGGGGTTTAGGTTTTGGTGAGCCAGCTAAGGCAAAGAATGCCGAGCTGTGTTAAACTTTATTTGTAGATAAAGAGGAATCCAGAATTTAATCCACAAATGTAACAATCCAAACCTCAAAGAAAAGAAACTTAAACAGAAACTGGAAATTCACATTTTTGTTGGATACGAACTTGTCATTTAACAAATATCCACACCATATTGCATTTCTGTGGAAAATTCATCCTCAAAAAATGCCTTGTGGTTTGGTCCAGAAGTTGAAGCTGTATAATGGATGCTTTCATACATATTTCAGGATGGAAATTTGACAATTTGAACTCCTGTTGGCAGAGTTGGGACCAAATCCAAGGAGGGGAGAAATCATTTCTGTGAGAAGATAGCAGATGTGTAGCTATTTGTCTGAGGTAAAATAGTATTATTTTAACTGTTTGTATATATCTATAGTATCTGTGTGTGTTTTGAACCACGGGGCAATGGTTACCAAATGCAGTGGTCTGATTGGTCAGATCTGCTTATTTGGAGCGGAAAAGCATAAAAATTGAGCATTGTTCAAAAGAATAAATGACACAAATTCATCTAGCGCCCATTAAGAATGCATAAGTATGAAAGATATTTTAATAGAGGAAATACTCGCATTGATTTATATATCCAGTGTCTGGGCGTTTAGACTATGAACCTTTTTACTTTTGTTGTAAAGAAATCCCTTGAAGCCTGTCATACTAATTTCTATAACAACATCCATGCGACTCACTGGCTGATTTTGTCCCATTTGCCGATTGTTTTACCTATAAAAAAAATGCTGTCTGATAAATACATACAGGATGGCTTTTTGGCATCTTGTATGTATTTATTACTTCTATAAGCTTGCTCTTACAGCCTCAACCATGCCTGGTAATTAAACATGACCAGAACTGCACGTCTCTTCCCTGCCTGTTATTATTTAGTGAGCCCATAAATCTGAATGTCCTTTATGCAACAGTTCATTTAAAGGCCACGCTGGTAATGAAAAGGAAAATGAAGGAAACTAAAAAAGAAAAAAACAAACAAACCTTGAAACTGAAGGACACCATTTTTACCAGCTGTGACAGCGTGGCCGTTATTATTTTAAGCTTGTGAATTTGTGTGTGTATTACTTTTACAAAATGGGGTCTTGGAGACACCAACAGTGCCAGGAACTACACAAATATGATTTTAAACACTTTGATGAATGTTTATACGTTTTTCTGTAAATGGATTTAGCGCAACATGCTGTCATGAAACGCTTCAGGTAGCTGCCGTTAAAATGAAGGCCCAACTCAACATCTCATGTCTCAAATCTTGAGTGATCACCACAGAACCTCTAGTTTTATTTCTCTTTAACTATTGTGTCTTCTGTCCATTTAGTTTCTTTTTCTTTTAGTCCATTTTTTATTTAAGGTCCTATGTTGTTTTTCATTTCTCTGCCTTCCTACTCTTGTCTAATCTTAGTCTTATTTCTCCTCACTTTCTTTTCAGATCCTCATATCCACACCATCTCTCTTCTTCCCTCTAACACCATCTAATATATTTCTGTCTCAGCTGAATCTCCTTCCCAGCTTTCGTTTTCTGTGCCTGTGTATGTGTGTGTATGTCTGTCTCTCTCGTAAACTCATTGCTCCACAAGGCTAATCTTGTTAGCACCAAATGCGCCATGTTCCGCTAGCTCCTCTTAATTGCTGTTGTGTTATTAATGAGTGGGGAGCGGGGAAATCACTCTTAATTAGCTTGTCTCATTCGGCAGGCATCTCCAGTGAAGCAGTGGCGACGGCGCTCAGGCACAAACACACTGGGGATAATTAAAGCACTTCACTTGTCGGAGTATTTATCTAAACCAAAGAGCAACAAGCCGTTCCTGCAATTAGCCTTGTCATTCATTACCAGCAGAGTGCCATTCATTTGAGTGTTACGTTGTCATTTTGCCATTCATCCAATCTGAACCATCGAGGTGCAAGTGCTTAACTCATTCAAAATCATGGCATGGCCTCAATGCACATTTGGCTTGTGCTGAGTCGCTCACTATATGTGGAAGCCACATTACTGTAATAAATTAAGTTATAGTAATGCGTGAAATCAGGTTGTGAATTTCTTAAACTTCCGTTATTCGAAATGAATACATTTTGCTGGATGTGAAGCAATTCCTGTATTTTACTATTTTAATCCAAACCTTTCTGCTGAAAAAAACAAAAACAGGTTTACATGACCAAACAGCTGTTTAAAGATGATGATCTGTCCAAGCTGTCTTACCCTTTGACTGCATCCCTAAGCAAATCAGGATTCCATAAATGGTTTAACTAAAACGTTATAAAAAGTGATAATATTGTGCAAATAGAGACCAATGAAGACCAAATCCCTGAACATATTATGACATTTTAAAACATGTAAAGGCAGCTCAAATGGTAATTTACAAATAAATTACAAGTTATAAGAATGGGCCCACTGGACCACTCTCTCAAATACTCATTAGGTCAGACTATATCCATTTTTTAATTTGGCTTTCATTTTAAGTTTATCTATACAGCTGTTTTGTGACAATCTAATAAAGGTTAAAAAAACAAACAAACAAGACAAAAAACTATCTAATTTAAACGTTCAAGAAGCTTGAAAGAGACTTCTTCTCTGTGCATCTGTGACCTTACCGCATTTATCGCAGAAAGCAAACATTCATTTTAGTGTCCGGCGGTTCCCAGACTCTGAGGACTCCTAAGTGAAAGAGTCCTCAGTGTCACGTCCCGTGTCCTCGGAGGAGTTTTTTGGCCTTACTAGCGCCTGATGTTCTAATAAGATTTAGTTCCCTGTGACTTTACCTTTTTTGCTAAAATGACATCCAAATTAAATAGTTACTATTTGATACAGTGGATGAGTTCCAGCACACATCGCACGTCCAGTGCACTCAGTACAAGACTGCCAGAGGAAATAATTTATAAAGGAAAATCATAAAAAAATTACACCAGCTTTTAACTTTTATTCAGAGTAGTAAACCTTACATTTTCAGGTCTTCGTGCTTGAATTTTGCTTGGCCGTCTAACACTTAATTTCGCTGAATTAGTTCCAGTTGTCTTCAAGAAAAAAGTCAACAGATTGTCCCTAAATGTCGCCTAGATTTTAAAGTAGAGTGTGGTGATATTGTTTGCAAAGAGATACAGGCTGCCACAAAGAAAACCGGTTAATGTGACTGATGTTGTTGGTAACAGATTTCTATGGTTTACAGTAGTTTGGGTGGAAAACACTTGTCTGCAAACGCTTGGCAAGCATAAGTGAAACTATTCTGTAGCAGTTTTCTAAAGAATACGTCTCTGCTCTGGCATGGTGTCACGTTTTCACATGTTTTGTTTGCTGCAAATGTCTCTTCCAAACATCCACTCCCATGGACACTTCTCTTGTTCTTTTCATTACTCCACATGTATTATGGCTTGAAAGCTTGTTCCCTTGTCGAGCCTGGCCAATGAGAGCCAGCGAAGCATGAAAGGTCCTGTAAGCGTGTTTTGCTGGAAAATAGGGCTGATCGTGGCGGCTGTGACTCAGGACTTTGAGCTGGTTGTCTACTAAAAGGCAAATCAGTGGTTTGTTCCTCAGCTCTTCTACTCTGCTGGTTTCCATTCATGATAGGAAAAGAGCTGGCAGTGCTCTATGGCACATGTTAGTCTGTTTTTCATATTTTGCTATTTTAGCATTAGGTTTCTTACACCCACTTGACCTGTAAAACCAGCTATTTGAAGCCTTCTCTACAAATTCGAAACACCTGATACTTGCTTATTTCAGCCAGTGTTAAACTGTGCTTGAATCTGTTGCCCTGTAAGCTACACATCATCCAACTTGCTGACTCTGAAATCTTTTTTCTGACTTTTGTGGCTTTAGACTCGCCTGACCTCTTCCTGTCAGTTTCCCACTCTTTCCAGAAAATAGTGTGTTTAGGACACAGAATAGGTATTCTTTAGCATTCATCTAAAGGAAAGGACATTTACAAATGCAACTTGTTAGTATACGCATTAGTAGACGCGACTATTTCCAGACATATAGTCCCCATAACTGGTTCAGAGACGCTAACACTATTTTTACAGTCTGGGATTTTTAAAGCTATCAGCTGACACTTGTGCACTTCAAAGAATTATGTGGATTACCTTTAAAGGCTTAATTTACTACCACTGCGGCAAGAAAAGCTCTAAGTTGGCCAACTGAATATGTATGTATGTGAAAATGGTCAAAATTCTGGAGCTATTTTCCTCGATTCTACAGCTTACAGCAGTAAAAAAAAATCTGTAACTGTGCCTGTGAGTGTAAATGAAAGCACCTATCTTTGTCTCCGTGTGACCCTGACATGTTCTTGTATGATGAAAGACCAGTGACAGTGCATTAAGACAAATTTAATTTGCACCTACAGCTGAGTGCGATGAGGGAGGGAACTCTTATTGGGCACGACTAATTGCTGCCTGGGGATCTGTGTTCGTGTGTACCTGTGTGTGTATACTGTGTGTCCCCGGCTGCGTCTCTGCCAATATAAACAGTTTAGTGAATATTTAATGCATGTGTTTGTCTGTGTGTGCCTGTCAGTGTGTGATAACAGAATGTCAGCAAAGACAGAAGAGTTAATGAGGCCTTTTTTTGCCACGAGGAGTGGATTGGACAAGGTGCACACAGCTCTGTGAGCACTATTTCTGTGTATAATCATGACTGCTGTGGGTAATCTGTGCAACCATGGTGTTGAGTAAAAGAATGGATACTCAAATTAATCATCAACATGATAAACCATTAGTCTGCTCAACACATATAATGTGTTATGTATTCTGAAAATTAACCTAATGTTTATATTTACATTATTATTATTACTGGTGACAACACACGACCTGGAGACCAACTCTTACAAAGGTGCATTGGTGCTGTGTTTTACTGACACTGAGCATGCACCTGTCTCTCAGGGTAGTACTGTCAATTTCAACTTTAACTATAAAGTCCTGAGGCATCTGAGGAAAAACATTTAGGTGCAAATGACCTGAACTGTGGCCTGTACCATTATGTGCAAGCACATTATCATTCATCACCTGCAATATTTGCTAGATTTGGCTCCCCGTGTCCTTTTCCTCAAAAGGAAATTTAATCTAAATATCACCTGTAATAAAACAACTTGAGTGATGTGTGCTTGACTGTCACTATAGTTAGTGGTCAGGTAGTGTGGGTTCACCTTGGGGCACCAGGTGGATTCGTCATCAGTGAACTTTGTTTTAAACTTTCCACTCGATGTACCCGTAATACTTTCAGACAGTAGTAGTTTTGTCCCTTAGTGTGTTTCTTCAACAATAAAAAGGAATGCAAATAAATCTCAGTTATATGTTCAATATTATGCACCACACTGCAGTCTTACTTATTTAATTCCATTCTCAAGGAATTTGCATCCACAAACACCATTAGCAATATAAACAGAATAAACTGCAATCCCACCTAATAAAACACAGTGCTAACACAGAAAACCCATTATATTAAAATATTTAACTATAATGCGCAAAAGCGTTTTTTGTGAACTCCGGTTTCAGGATCAAAAGTTGAAAAACTAAAACTGGTCTTAAGCTCCTGAAGGTTCCTATCTATATCCGATCTTATTATGTCATCACGGTACCTAGCAACCAGCTACCTTGGAAAATGACCCAAGTAGCATTTTTGCACCTACAACAACTTATAAAAGCTGAGTATGAATTTAATTTCAAGACATTAACATCTAATTATACCCAGACCCTTTCATGTATTATGATGATCATGTTACCTAGAAAACTTACTAAGGACTACAATTACACACAAAAATATGTCTTAGTATCTTAAATTATATCAGAACGTGGCTGAATGGAAATGGTGCCATCATGATTTGTGCTACAACTGCCTATTTACTACATACGCAATAAACAATGCATTGGAGCAGTGGCTTGTTAGGAGCTCCTAACAAGAGAGAAATGAAAAATACAGCATTTCTAGATGTACATGAAACAGTTTATGATACACCTGCATTAACTTTTATATTTAATAAGTGTAAAGCTATGCTGGGCAATTCCTTACATGAATTATGCCTCCAACATTCAACAAAATAGATCATTTTCTTTAAAGAAAAGGGAAACTTTCTTCTCTAAGGACAAAGTGTCACTATCTCTGCTAAACAGTACTGACTAAAGTCATGCTCTCTGGAGCAGCTTAAAAGATATGCAAATGTCTGCTACAGTTAACAATAACTAACAGGCTAATTTTAACCTATTACTGTGGACTTAAAAATAATTGTAATCCATGGACTTGTTGATTAAAACTAAAGAAAAGATGCTATGAAAGGATACTAAATCGTACCTACATTGCTGATTTGACACAGTGGAGAAGATCTAGCACGTTGCCAGAACAGGGTTTCCAGGGAGCAATCCAAATGTATTAAGGCTTGCAGTGAGGCTTCAAATTTAACTTAAAAGGAATGGTATTAAATTTAAAATCAAGTAAGGTTTTTGCTTTTTCAAGAGACAGATGTGAATCTTTTTTGATTGAACCTTGGATACAGCATATGAATTTGAAAACATAAATAATCATTATCCAATAATTTACTTTAAGGTGCACTGGGATTTTTCATCATTTTTAAAATTTAGAAAAGGAGTTGTAACACAACTTTAAGAACCTAATCGTGTATTTAATTTAAACATTTTTGCTGCGAAATTAGGTGCAAATAAAGTGAATGAGTGATGTCATCCATTACCACCAATCAACACTTACCTCCTTACATACTAACATTTGATATAGTTCCTGTTAGTAGGTCCAGGACTAAACGTGAAAAACTACACGCTTTTAATTACTTATTATTATGTAGAGTAATTGCAGCAG
>VUQR01007969.1:2330-25897 GCA_015108515.1 Hemichromis elongatus | reverse complement strand
CTAAAGTACTCTAGCAGATAATGCATTAACAACCACTTTTCTGCTTTTTAATATACTTGAATGAATTTTTTTTTTTTTTAGAGTTTTACTTTGCATATTTTTTATAAACATGTAATGGTGGGGCTGTATTTTAGTTGGGAGCTGATCCTTCACTTCTTGTAAGAACACTCTAGCATTGTGTGTTGTGTTTACGTTTCTGAATAAAGCGAGAGGAAAAAGTGGGCTACTGTCAGGGGTAAAACTTTTTGTTCTGTGTAATCTCATCTGTCGTTGTGCTGCAGTGTTTCCTCTGTCTCTGCACGCTCATGTCCTCAGCAGGCAGGCTCATAAATTGGGCAGCTAAGCCTTTCATAAAGTTTAATAAAGCGCTGTTTCGTGGCTCAGGGGAGCTGGTATTAGTGACGAGAGCCACTGCTGCCATTCCAGCAAATCACATCATCATAATGAGGCTGTACTATGGGAGTAGGACACCTCCCTCACCGCCTACACATCTACCCACCCCCCTCTACCATCTTTGTTTTCTTTATCATTCCTCTGACACAATATGATGTCTTCACTTCACAGCCTTTTCCAGTGGGAATTTGGGGATAGCGTTGTTTAAACGTCGTGGCCAGCTTGGACAGGCTAGGGTTATTTCTCATTTAGTAAAGATCACAGACGCTGTAAATGCTCCGGCGGCATGCCGTGAATGCCAACACCGGCGTGATTGGCAGCTTGACGGCAGCAGCAGCATTTGCATGGCATTTAGCTGGGCGGGCGATGGCCACCCCTAACACCAAGGTGGGTAAATAAGATGACTTCTCTGTTCACACAATGTACACACGCACAAACACACACACACGCTTATGCACTCGCGCATGCAATCTCGCTCCTCAACAGCCCCCAACTATCTTGGCCTGCCAAACCTGGAGTCACTCATAATTGTGTGGCATTTAGGCAGAGGGAAGGGACATCTAGTGGTGTGGGCGAGTGGTCCACTGAAAAGTCTGAGCCGCCCACCGCTCAGGTCTGCATTTGACGTGGTTATTTGAGAGTGACTAGGGACCGCTGCAAATTACCTAAGCTAAAAAAAGGTGCTTTATAAGTGTTGCAACCCTGAATAGAGCTCATAATTTTTAAAATTTCTACAACCACCACCTTCTTCCTGTTTTTTTTTCAAAAGGTAAATTGCTAATACTAGAAAAAGTAATAAAAGCACCATATAATTTATATAGTTAGAATGATGCAGCTTGTTGCTTCACTAAATTGAACTACCTTATTCATTTTGACTGGATTGATTAGCTGTGACATTAATAAAATAAAACACTATTAGGTAATCTCTTTGGTCAAATCAATCAAATCTAGTTGGGATTTTAACCTTCTTTGTGTTATCAGGCTCTGATAACAAGCTCTCTGATCCAATCATCCAACTGTTGTTTAGACAGTTGCTTTCCCTGGACAGGATGAGCAAAACAAACAGCTGGTTGCATAAGCACGAAGCAGGCTGGGGGCAGATACATGGGGCCTCCTGTACTCAGAGGTAGCAAAAGTATGAAGGGAAAAAAAAGCTTCTAGGTCTAAAATGAGGTACCAGTGAAAGGTGTCCACTGACGCAAATTAAGTTGAAACCCCGCAGTGCACACAGGGATGAACTGACACTTTAAACTAGTAGGAAAATGCCAGTAGTTGCTATTTCCGTAACTGCCTTATTTTGCAGTATTTTATTCATTTTCAGCTTCTGAAGGGAAGATGCCTCTTTTTAGCAGCTTTGCCGGTCTGATACAAGGATGTAGAGTGAAGTAGCTTTGAGGAGCCGTTTTTTCAAACATGAAAACTTCTACTTCCACAAGAAAGTAAATAAGAAAATAAGTAAGTAAGAAAATAAGTTCATTAGAGTAAGAAAATAAGAAAATAAGTTCATTAGAGTCCAGCCGGGGTTAGGAGTCATACTGATGCACATTTGTCGACTGCTGTAGTGATATGTTGACAGTATTTTGGGGTTTATTCAGAAAAAGAAAACAGGAACATGATGCGATGAGTGTTTATTTGTTTTCCAGTATTACAGTTTTGCACAACATACATAATGCTAAACTTTGTGTTTGTAAAGGTGTGCCCTTTGTTTTGTGTGTGTATCCAGGTTTGGTAGCCTTGTGTGGTTGTAATGAATGAGAAAGGACATCCATATGGACTGTTTGACCCCTTACTGGAGAGCTTCTGGACAAAAACCATATAAGGAGTGGAGTAATTTAGGATTCCTAATTAAATTGCTTTTGTGGAAGTAAGTATCCACACGAGATTCATACTTCCACACCGAAGCCATACAAATCTTGCCATCTACGTCTCACCTGAAAGAAATTTTCTGGTGAAGCAATTTATTTTATTTTTTCTATTCAAGTAATTTTATGGTGTGATTTGATATTCTTCTCGGTCGCACCGTGTGTATGGGTGTCAGCAGACGTGGCACCAATGAAGAATCCAAGCTAAGATTTGTTGTTTCCACGTTCAATTTATCATTTCTCTTCTGCTGTTTTAAATCCCCATAAATTAAAACCCTTGCATATGTTCACATACCTCTTTTTATTCCCAGAGTAGGAGATTTATTTGTCAGAAGTCATATTAACCTCTCCAAGTCATCTTATTTTCTAATAATTTATCCATGTGCAGACGCTCACATTTACACACAGTCCCTCAACTTTTATTCACCTGCAATGATTCTGAAATGACATTACCAGTGACAGCCAGGCAATAACAAAAGTACAAAAACTTCTTTGAAAAACAATAAATCAATAAGCCTTGCCAACAATTCCTGTTACATTCGCGACTCCTTGACACCTGAAGCTCATTAAACACAGCCTAATGTCAACTTAGAAGAAGGAGAGTACACAGAGGCTCGCCTTTTCACAACCTATCACAATAAGAGCTGCTGAGCAGCCTTGATATATTGTATATACTAGAAATAAATATGATTGTCCTTTAATCTGATTTTATTATACTGGGGACTCCCGCTGGCAAATCTACTGAGGGCTGATAGCCTGTAATCTTATTGCAGGGAGCGCGGTGTATTTCATATCCCCTTCCTGATAGTTTTTTATCATGTCAAGACTATTATTGTTCCTATTGGTATATGTATTTCTCCATTTATATGCACTCGTGTATATAACCTAATAAATCGCGTTATTGCACATTCTTGAGCATCTGTCTCTGTTTGCATATGTATGTGTGCATGTTTGCGTGCATCCAGAAGTCTCTCCAGCTCGCATGTGGGTGCTAATTTTGCCCCTCAGCATGCCGTGCTGCATTGAGGGTTCTGCTCTGTTTATGAACCAGGCATATTGACCCAATTTAAGGCCTTGGTGCTTTCTCTCTCATCTCTTTCTCCCTCTGTCTCTCTCTTTGTCCACCTGCCGGCACATATTGGGAGCCTGCACGGTTGGCAAGACGGGCTCGCTCGGTCTGAACTAAACGGCACCCGCATCATTGAGCAGCATTACCAGCCTCTCCCGACTCATCACTCCCACTAAATGCTGCAGGTCTCTGTGTGTGTGTGTGTGTGTGTGTGTGTGTATGCGCATGTCTGTACAAGATGTGTTCGTGTAGAGGGCCCGTTAACTAGAAGGTTTAATAAATCAACCTGTCTGTCCACAGCCTCCTCCCATTCTTTGCTCTTATCTGTTCCTCCTATTACTCCTCCTACTCCTCCTTCCTCACAGTCCTCTTTTTGCTCCCCGCTTTCTCTCTTTCTTCCTCCACTGCTCTCTCCATCGCTTCCTCCTTTACGTCCTGTAATTCTTCTTTTAAAGCTCAGAGGGTGGTGTTGGAGGCATTACGCGCCTCCTAATAGATCACTGTCTGCAAGCAGAGCAGAGCAGAACAGTGAAAAGTAACATGGCCATCGGCAGATCAACTTACTGTTGCATGTGTGCGTGTGGATATTCTGACAATGCACAGTATTGTCCCAAGTATTTTACCATTGTGCCCTTGTGTGCTGATCGCGTACACGCATCTCAGGCACTCCTGATTGTATATTATGTGCAGCTTCTGTGTCCAGGCATACACTACAACTGAATGCAGCGTGTGGCAAGGAATGATCTCCCTGTCCTACTGAATGGTGGCTGATTGAGACACATGGACTGCCGTTGTGCCCTGATCTAGTTGCCATTGATTACCTATCAGGGTTTTTGATTGCATCCTGGAAGTAATTCTTTTAAATAGGCCCTAATGGCCTCCAATCTGGGCTGATGACGACCTCAGAGAGTCCAATCGCAGATCCATTTAGACTCTTTCAGACCCCTCCATGTACACTCTGAAACTCTCACTCATAGCTCACCCCTTTACCCCCCACCCTCCACCATCACTACTGCTACTATTTCTTTGCCTCGTGCGGTGTCAGCGCCAGATTTCTACCCTCTGTTACTCACACGCAAAGAAACGTACTAACCCTAAGAAATAGAGATTGTTTACGTCCTTCGTTTAAGATTAGTGGAGCTGATGATTTCGGGAGCGGAAGAAAAGTAGCTAAGAAGGAGAGCAGGAAAGATAGAGCAAGTCGCAGAGATACACAAATAGTGGGCAACAGTGCTTTTAACTGAAAAGGACAAAGAAGAGAGACACGCAAGTTTGGAAGAATTAGATGTAGGGATGATAGATCTGTTAGGGATAAAGGAATGTGTATGTGTGTGTAGTGTGTATATGTGTGTGTATTCAGGGGGTGGGGTGGGGGGTTGTGGGTGCGTTGGGGGCATCACTATGTTAGACTATGTTATTATAGTCTGAGGGTTGGATGGAGGCACAAGAAGAAAGAAGAGTGGAGGAGGAGGAGGAGATGAGAGAGGCAGTGGTGGTGAGGGGGATACAGCAGACAGGAAGAGAGCTCGCCGTCTAATCCTCCAATTTTCTTACATTACTGCTCACCCTCCTTCTCTCCACCTCCATCCTTCTCTCCGCCAGTTTCCCCCCTCACTCTTACTCCTTCCCTTCCTCCGTGCTGCCAGGCCTGTCGACAAATGAAACTAGAGACAGCAGCAGCTTCACATAGACTTGAAGGAGTAAAACACACAGAGAGAGAAACGAGAGAGCGAGACAGAGACCTCCTGCACCTCTAACAACATAAATGTACCCAGAAAACTCCAGTGGCTTGGTCATCTATTGTTCTGTGCTGGACAAGAAAAAAAAAGACAAAGAAACAACACTATATAGGTGCACATGTTTTCTTCAGTTGCAGTCAAATAATAAAGAACTAAACAAGCATAGAAATGTGAATACACCTGATGATAAGAAGGATATATAGGGGGGAAAAATGTAGATGTATTGTTGTGAGAGCAACTTTGAGCACGATCAATAACTTCCTGCTGATGAGGAGAAAAACCTGATGACAGAATATTAAATTTAAGAGATTGTTTTACGCTAGGAATGTATTAACAGCTCACTTAGGAGAATTACGAAGCAATGATGACAAACAAGGTTCCTCTGCCAGGCAGTGCTCATTGCTAATATGCTGAGCCTTGTTTATTTATTGGTAGACCCCCCCCAATGGATTGACCAGGCAGTGATTTGATGAATGGCTGATGCTGATTAAATATGGGTTTTAGAAAGAGTATAAAACTGAGCTTTTAAGAGAATTAAACTTGCAAATTCAGAGTAATGTTTATATAATTTACAGTTGATTTCTTCAGGCTAACTAGAGTCACATGCCAAAGAGCAATGCATCACCCTTGGATGTTTTTTTCCATCATGGGAAGGAGACCTATATTGGCCAAAAATGCTCCTCACTACCTACTGTTGCAAAGAACAAACTTCCCGAATTGGCTCAATCTCAACCTTTTCCATTTTTGTGTCTAATTTCCTGTAAACAAGAAGGCTTGAACCCCCCCCCTGCAAAATAAACATTGACACTACATTCTCATCCTCTGCTCTTCACCACATTTTGTGATTTCCATTTGCCCGCCCTCTTGATTGATTTGCATTCCAATCACTTCTCATTGGGTGAGGCAGAACCCTGACTGAGTGGGACTAATTTGCCATGCTAATGAGATGGCTCCGACAAACAGAGCCAGCTGGAGACCAGAGTAAATGATCCTGTCATCAGTCAAGAACACAAACATGGCTAACAGCTAATTAGCTCGCGGCAGTTTGTAGAGGTGACATTCTATCTGATCTGTGCCTCAGTGGAAGAGAGGAAGAAAAAAGAGGCGGTACAATAATGAAGAGAGGAAAGTGGTGATGGGGAGGTTTGGCTTGCTTATGAGTTTGGCTTTTTTGTGTTCCCAAACACAACCGTGTGGCATGCAGTGTATAACATACACAAGCACATGCTCAACACCATCTATAACCTCCCTGATTCCTTTGCGATGCACCGTGCAATGTGGATAAGAGCTGGTATATGCCATCAGAATGAAGGGAGAAAATATGCTAAGCAGACAATCAGAGGTGTACCCCCTGGTGCTAAACAGCCAATCATGGCTGTCCCAGTGTGTGTCACCAGCCAGCAGGAGGCAGAATTAGTCCTGGTTAGCAGCCAGAGCCCTGCCGAGTGGCTGATTAGTCTTTTAGACTGAAGAGGAGACAGAATGTTAAACGTCCAACTGCCTATCTGAGACTCTCCTGCACAGCAGACAAAGGCAAGGACTTTTTTATTGAAAAGAAAAGTTACCAGCTGCCCTGTTGTTTTATGAATGTGATACATCAAGCTGGACAATTAGCACTTTTTAACATGTATTTGGAGAATTGATTCATTATAATGGAGCAAACATGGATGAAGGAGGTGAATTCATTTCCTAAAGATAAAATATCTATAAAAAGTTTCATCTTTTTCATTGTGTTCACTGGATATTCAAATATATTAATTCACTGTGGTATAAAGCATTGAGAAGAAGTTCATGAAAATGAAACAAATGGCCTTAAATATTTTGTAGTTTTTGCTGGCTTATTAATGTAATTTCTTCTATGGTAATTGGAGACTGGTGTATAAAAGTAGATTTTCTGTTAGACTAAAACACAGTTGAAATAAAACATTGCCTCAAATAGACTGAAGTTCTTAACAAGCAGGGATCCTTGATAAGTCTTTTAAATGTACCTATAGCTGTGCAGTGGTCTAAATACTTGTTTACTGTTACTGTGCTGCATGTAAATACTAAATGGTTATCTACTCCTCCAGTGTCTGCCACAATCTACTGTTATGCATGTTTTAGGATGCTGTAGCTCTGATGAGCCCTGTGCATTGTCTGGACCCTCAGGATTTCTGTTTCAGATGTTCTCGTTGTCACCACTTCCACAGTAATTAATTATTCTTCATCTATGTCTGCCTCTTTTTCCCTGCTTTCACTGTCTTGGTCTGTTTGTCATCTGGTCGCTCCGTGCCATTTCAGTTTTTATCAGCACAAACACTTGCATCCATCCATTTGTAATCTAATAAAGAAATGGCAGCAATCTGTATGTTCCTTTCGGGGGACTGGATGACTTTGAGCACCAGATGCTGATGTTCCCCCAGAGTCGTTACCGAGATGGAGCCGATCTTTAACTGTCTCCAATAAAGACACGCACACACACATACAGACACACTCACACACACACTGCCTCCAGTCACTCACTCAGCGTGGAGGCAGGATTAACCTGCTGGTAGCAGAGTAAATCCAGCACCGTGTTGCCGAGCTCTGCCTCGTTCTCTCTCTGTCTGAGGAGGCCTGGTTATCCCTCCCTGTTCAAAGGGGCGGCCGTCGGGGATTAATGACGTGTTAAAGGGGCAACCATGGGGGATTTAGACATGGCTTGCTGTAAGGACAGGAGATTTGAGAACACGGACCAGTGGTTAGTGCTTATTGAAGTATGATTAGTTAGACTCTGGACCCCCAACGTGCACATACACCAACGACAGGCAAGATGGTATATTGACCTTCTATGGACCTAGAGGATGCCATTGTGGTGGCGAGACATTGTGCTTGTCTAATAGTAAATATACCTCGATAGCCCCGATGACCTATGGGACAAGAGCAGATTATTGTTGGAGCAAGAGGCATGGCCACAATTAAAAGTCAGCCATGAATATATGGGATTAATGTTTTAGATTTATGATAAGATAAAAGTTATTACCATACCATTTATTACCAGGTTAAGAGCTTTTAATTCCCTTTTCATGAGCTGTATAAACCTCCCATCTTCCCTTGTTGTGTGTCTGTGAAATCAATTTCTTGGACATTTCAAGTGTTTCAAACTTTAACTGGTGCATCATGATGTAAGCGACATTTAAGATTCATAATATAGAAACACATGTGGGAATAAGTGGAAAGGCATGGTTATTTATATTGATGTAGCCATTTACCACTATAGCTATGCATCACAATGAATAATACTTTTCACCGTTATTAGAAAGTGTTGTTTGTAGGTAAATGGCACATGTCGAATTTCCTGTTTTCTTTTGTTTTTCTCATTTTAAATTATTTACACAAGGAAATATTAATCTGTATTTTAAACAAGCTTTGTCAGTACTGCCTGCTTGGACTCACCTCTTCACCTCTCCTGTGCACTGTCTGTTGCTTTGGTTGGTTGTAATGTCGACCCCTGCTATTTATTTAAATTCACCCCCCTTCACTATCTCTGATCCTGGGATCTTCTCGACTTGCCTTCCTCTCACTCACATACATTCACATGCTGATTTTCATTCCTCTTCTCTCCATCAGATTCCTCCACCTCCCAGGGCTCCCATCTTCCACCTGCTCCCTACTCTCACTACAGATCACAATGTCACCTGCCAACATCATACTCCACAGACACCCCTGCCTGACCTTGTCAGTCAATTTGTCCATCACCACTGCCAACAAGAAGGGGCAGATCCCTGATGTAATCCCCCCCCACCTTGAATACATCTGTCACTTCTGTCACACATGTCACCACTGTCTTGCTGTACTGCACCAGCCTCACATACTTTTCTGCCCTCTTGACATCCTCATGCAGTACTACAGTTCTTCTCTTGGCACCCTATCATGTGTGCGCTCTAGATCCACAAAGAGACAGAGCAACACCTTCTGACCTTCTCTGTACTTCTCCATCAACACTCTCTAAGCAGACTGCTTCTGTAGTGCTTTTTATCACCTCTCCTCTGAACCTAACTTCAACAGCTCTTTACCATATATTCATGTTATGGATCACCAGCTTTATCCCTCTGTACTGTTACTAAAGAGGGATAAAGCTTTTTTTTCGAAAATTGGTACCAATACTCTTCTTCCTCAGGCATCCTCTCACTCTCCAAGACTGCATTAAACAATCTGGCCAAAAGCTCCTCTCTCCTAGACATCTCCATATCTCCACAGATCTGTCATCTTCACCAACTTCCTTTCTTGTCTTTAGCCTCTTCATAGCTGCCTTCACTTGCTCCTTATCAATCTTCTGCTCTTCCTGATTCATTTTATATTTTCATATCCACAATGTTAACCAAACAAGTTAGGAATTTGTGTCAGCTATTTAATTTTGAAACACAAATAAACTTACAAAAAAAGTAACAAACAGGACATAAAAATAAAAAATAAATAAAATACAAATATAACAGAAAGATGAAGATAAATCAAAACTGAAACGTCTCCACAGATCGTTGTTCTTCCTGGGGGAACATTTAGAGACCAAAATTACAAGTTCTTGAACAAACCAAATAAATAGTTAGGAGATAGCCTGTTAACCTTTTGTAAATGAGCACTAAATAAGCCCTATTTCCTTAGCACCAATGCCGAGTATACATCACTTTCTTCTCTGTTGAGCTACAAAATATTTTGTGACTTCTACTTGTTAATTTGGTTGATCCAACAAAATATTATTAGTCATATATAATTTTAAATTATTAACTCAGGTATGAAAATCAGTGTTGTTTGTGTTTTAATTTGCAGTTGCAGAGAATTTTGGTGTCCAGTAAAACACACTAAAGCAGCTGTCATAATGAGCCCATGCTGGCGCTGCCACGTTATGTGGTGTTTACAGCAATCGATGTAGCCTAGCTGATAATTACGTTTAAATGCTGAGGAGTCTTGCTTAAACGACACCTTCTGCACCATTTAAAGTTGATGTAGCACGCCTTTTTAAACTTGAATGGCAGTAAGGTGAAAAACAATTTCTGTCCATACAAGAAGATTTTCCTGTTTCTTTAAGTTAAATTAAAAGCATTCAATAAATTCTTGCGTTTGATATTCTGTATCTTTCTTGTATCTCGTATTGATTTGTGATGCGAAAGTTAGCACTTTCCATTGAAGCAGGATGGTTTTGAGCTTTGTTCTCTTTGTGCTTTGTTTAGTTTTCGCTGGCTTCCTCACACAGGCAACCACCTTAATTAGTGCTTATTAGTATACAATAATTTGGATAACAATGGATAACCCTGTGAGGGTTATTGATGGATCAACCTGAGAAAGTATAAAATTAAAGATGCACCTTTTTTAAACATTCCATTTTTGTACCCTGACATAAAAGACTGGTATCCTTAAGGCACAAATACAAGCTTACAATGACAGTACTTTAGAGGGTAAAGCCATGGTGACCATATTCCCAAATATAGTTTATTTTCTGAGTGTACACAAAGATCTCATCTAGTCTTTATGTGCTGCATGGAAAGCTAAACAAGGGTATGCTATCCTCGACCAGTGGTCTGTATTTGTAAGAGCACGATGTTGCAAAGTAATAGTGAGGGAGTATAATATTAAAGATAAGCAGAAGCAGTAGGCAGTGATGTGTGTGCATCTGTGTGTGTGTAACACTGAGAAGGAGGGAGGGACATATGTACAGGTACTGATATCTAGTCGGGATCAGTGCACTGAGCAAGATGTTAAGGTCGGGTTTCCTTGCCACCCACTCCCCACCACAGACCATGTCAAGCCTCCCCCTTAATCCCCCCTCCCTGTATAAGCCACTCTCCATACACACACTGACATCCAGCATCCAGCTTGCTACCCATCTACGCTCAAAATCCGCTCCTGTGCAATCTCCTGTGCATCAGCTGCCAAATGAAGTTCCTCTTTAGAAAAAAAAAAAAAAGAGCCTTGGCTGTCGAATCGTCTGAGGCATCGTGCCTGGCGGCATAGGCAGCCCTTGTGTTGAAGCCAATAATCCGGCGTCAGAGCTTCAGGTGCGCAGAGGGTCGTGATTGACAGGACTCGATATGAGGCCCTCGCCTCACTTGACATTTGGGTTTCATAAGGTCTGGAACAAAAGGCAGGGGCAAAATAATCAGAGAGGGGCGCAGGCAAATAAATCTGTTTATTCCTCCTCACCTGCCCCCCTCCCTCACCTCTGCACCTCCTCTGCTCGTTCACATCATGGCTCAACCCTTGGAGGAGAAAAAAGGGAGGGCATGATATTACCTTTTCACAGCCTTGGTGGATTCACGCACCGCGACAGCAGGTCACTTTAGGCTCTGTGCTTACCTGAGATATTAGTTTGTATGTGTGGTAGATAGAGATGTGTATTTGAATGGCTGAGGCGATGTGTGTGTGTCTGTGCGCACAATCCCATGTATGTTTGAGGGAGCGGCAGAGAAAACAGACAAGACATATGCAGACAGACTGACAAGGAAAGTGGATAATAATTCATAAACCTGTTAGTATGTTTGAACAAATATATTTATTAATCATAGAAGTAACATTACAACATTTACTACTTTATCACTGAACTCTATTTTATTGTGTTGTGTAAGGCAGACATACACATTATAACAAATCTGATCCTAAATAGCTTTGATGGCACTGATAAATTTAGAGAAAAAGACATGAAATATAAAGTTTAATGCAGCACAAAATGATTAAGATTTCTGGACACAGTCAGTTAGTTGTGCTAAATGACCGAAGGCAGCAGTGAAGAGAGCTGCTGACCCAGCAACAGTGTGTTTCATCTACCCACACTGAACATCTTCTCACAGCCACAAATGCAGGCTGACAGACTATATGCACTTGTCCGCTCAAAATGAATGGTGTCAACTCTGTGTGTGTGTGTGTGTGTGTGAGAGAGAGAGTCTTAGTCATAATATTTCAATTTACTTAGCAAGAGGTGTTCCATTTGGGTTGTACTACTTAAAGGGCAGACAAATTAGGCAAATGATTCAAGCTCTTTTAGGCAGTATTTATCTGAGCAGTGCACACGTATGGAATACATAAAATGTATTCACTCTGCTTATACTCATATAAAAATGATAATATCACATATGTGCTGTATGTTAGAGTGTATGCTGAAATATGAACAGTAGGATTAGCACTTAGGATTAGGAATTTGTCTAAGACATGAGATCACAAAAATAGACTAAGAACATGAAAGAATGGTGGGAGCCTAAATGTGCATTAGCAGCATTTTCATAATCAGAAGGCAAAGGCAACTCAAGTACATAAGGTACTGACATCATAATTTCGATTCACCAGATTTCTTTTGACTGCGGTATAATTTAGCTGGCAGTCACAGATGCTGCTCACTTTTCAAGTAGAGATCTAAGGGATTTCTAAAATTTGTTAAATGTTTAAATGCAAAAAACGTTAAAAACACCACAAACACCCAGATCTTTATTATGTAGTCAATAACACAAGTTAAAAGATTAAACCTTTAGAAATTCATGTAAATGTTTTTCAGACTAGACACGAATAAATAGAACGGGCTAAAGAAGCACTAATTGACATCCAGCCGGATATTGATGCCACCTTTGTGGCTCTAACAAGTATGATTTACATAATGTGAAGGGAGAGATCAGGGAGCTCTATGAGGATTTAATTGCAGGGTTATAGGCGCAATCTGCGGACATGATAGCAGACTGTTTAATAGGTGATTCAATTAGGAAACAGGGAAAAACATGAGACCAAGGGGCCATATGTTCGCTTCTGCCCCGAAGTCTCTGGAAAAAAAAGAGAAGAAGAAGAAAAAAAAAAACACATAAGTCAACAGATAGTTTTCAGATTAATCCCTGTGACATCCTTTTGTACCAGAGCAGCCCCCACGTGGGGGTCTGCATGAATCGCGTCTTGCTGGATGTGATTGGATAGCATATAGATGATTGGCAGGGGGTGCAACGGAGCTTGTATATTTTTCTGTCGCTATTGGTTGTCTTTAATGGCCGCTCCTCCCTCGGACCACACACCATTGGCTTTGGGTGTTTCGCGAAGGACCTGGGAAGTTGTAGTTCTTTACAGCAGACGCACATCTGTAGGGCTTATTATCGACTAATATGAATTAAACTACACGTCCCGACGTCGTGCTACGGGTCCTTGTAATTGTAGTGAATATGTAATTGAGCTCGTACGACTGGTTGCTTCTAAATTTGGCGTCGCAGAGACAGGCTGCTGTAGTCGGAGAGGTGGTCGGTCGGCCGGTGCTGAATGAGGATGCAAACATTTAACGGAGACTGTAGAAAATAAACCAATGAACGCGTGACAACGGGACGCGGTGGAGAAGCGTACTCGCAGACAAGTAGGGTCATGGTGTGCGAGATTTTAATGTTTTCTGTGAGAAATCTGAGAAAATAGAGGATTTGTTGTTAGTTCAGAAGGAGAACGTTAAGCGCTTAGAATAAGATTTTGGATAAGACTGAGACAATTTTTGCTTTTACTATTACGCTGAATGGACTTTTGAATTACTGTCTTGCTGTCGCTGGTCAGCCAAAGGTCCGAGGATGTCTCTACTCTTCGCGGAACCTGCGTTTAGCCCGCAAACCAGCCACTGACTGACTTTTTACGCACGGAGAAAGCTCGGTTCTCACACACTTTGTTTTCGTGTTTATCTGGATGAACATTGCAATACGTTTTCAATGATTCGAGATCTGAGCAAGATGTACCCCCCGGCGCGGCATCCGGTAAGTACAGAACAGTAGCGGTAAGGGCAGTGTGTCAAAACAGCGCAGATTAACAGTCGCGCCTGATGCGTAATCAGTTTAGATCAAGTTTCCGTGCCACTGCGCGCTCTCACGGACAATTGCGCTCATTGTCAAATTGCCACAGCTGCATGTGTGTCTCTGAGTGTGCGTGAGTTAACGTGTAAGGAGACTGAGAGAAACCAAAAAGGCCATCCTTATCACAGAGGCCTATTGTCAGCTACAGTCCTGCCTGTGTGTGTGTCGTGACGCTGAACTTTGGTGGCTCAGTTCTTCCTTTCTTCCTTCGCACGCTGTTTGCTTTGGATTGAGGTCCCTCATCAGCCGGGACAGCCGTTCAAGTTCACTGTCACCGAGTCCTGCGACCGGATCAAGGAGGAGTTCCAGTTCCTGCAGGCGCAGTATCACAGGTAGGATGTCGGATACGAGCATGACATTTTGGCTGCATGGAAACATCAGCTCATCAGCCAGAACGACAATACACTTACGAACCGTTCTGCATCCCCCACAATAGAAGCGATTGCGATTTTGATCTCTGTTATTCTGGGTGCACATTAGAAGTAATTAGTGGGTTAATTAATCACTTTATTAGGAGAAATTTAATAAATAAATAATTTGATCAATTAAATGTTTAAACATATTTACATGTAAAATACACAATAAATACATTAATCACGTTTCTTGCACGTTTGGTCAGTTGAAACCAGTTTTCTTAAGGCACCTTGGATTTTAGGAGCTTATACTAGTGACCCCCCCTTTCCACACACACACACAGAAAATGCTAACACTGTATTAAAGAAATAATAAATCAAAAAGAATTAATTGATTGATTGACTCTGATTCTCACACCCTAAACCGAAGAAGCCGAGATAATGTTAAAGAAATGGTCGAGATCTGTGCTGCTGTGTACTAGTCATGTATGAGTCATGAAGTATGACCACAATATTAGGGAAATGTGTGATGCAAGAACATGAAATACAAGACAGGAATGTAGTTTTTTTTAATTTAAGTTTCGATTAAGAAATACAGTATACTTAGTTTGACGTCTATATTCAGGGATGTTATATAGCTATTCCTCTCAAATGCTCCATATGCAGCTAAAACAGTGGTAGCCTCTATTTGTCTAAGGTCCATCTATTACTAGTGACTAACCACAGGTAAACCCCCATCGACCTTTGCATGCACGTCTCTCACTCTCTCTCTCTCTCTCTCGCTCTGCAAGTGCAAGTGGTGTGAAATACTTTTTTACCTGACATGATGAAGTGTGAAATACATTGCTCAGGGCTGAACCACAGGCACAATACCAATGCATAATAATCACCCACTTCTGGCCACCTCATAATTATTACCCAATCACCTGGTGAGATGAACCAGTGGTCCAGTTTGTTGGCCAGTCCTGAGGCTGAACAGGCTGAATGGTGCGCTGCATGCTTAATGATACAGCCGCACAGATCAAACTCTTTCATTCCAGTGAAATCCAAAACGAGGGAGGCGCTGATCAGATTTTATTTATTTATTTATTTTAATAGCATGTGAATATGCTACAATAAGAATCACTGTGGTCCCGGATGTTTCATGTTTTTTAAGGATGAATGTATTAGTATTTATTATTACAGTAGCTGTTATTTAGAAGAAATGTAAACATTTTATGGACCTTAATAAAACCATGAATTTGTTTGAGATTATTCCCCAACCTTGAAGTACAAATAAATAGGAGGACACTGCCATCATCAAACTTAAATAAAGTTGAGGTATTACACATTTAAAGTCTGACAATGCCCCATTTTCAGCTGATTTTAGGATTTATAATGCCCTTTGTATCATATTTGATACGTGAGTTTCTGAGACCTTTATCTCATGAACATGATCAATACTTGCCATAATTACAAAATGTTGTGGACAGAAATCTTTTTTTGTCTAAAATTAACATTGTTGTTAACAAAAGGTGCCCAAAACGCCCAAATGTATCAAATACAATGCAAATAATATACAATAAATATATCATAACAATATATCATAAATAACATGATATAGCAAAAATAATTTTGTGGACTTTGTTACAGGGGTTAATAAACATCTCATTTCCAAATAAAAAAATCTGAATTTTCTGGCTATTTTTTTTGATGGGTTGGGTCTTACATGGTTGAGTTACATGTTGATATTTCTCAGTTTTTTTATGTTTTACATTTCAGTGTTGCAAGTGTACACGCAAACCTGATGAGTTCCTTCTTAAAAGTTGCACAAAAACTTTATGAGGAGCGATACACTGGCAGACACAAAAGAGTTAAGCTTTTCCGCAAAATGGATCCTAATGTTATGGTTGCTTTTTTTGTTGATGTTGCAGTTTAGGCTTTTACTCGCACTCTAAGAATATATGATGAGGTTTGTGTGGTTGTCCATTGATCCATTAATTACTGCACTACACCTGCTGAGTAAGTGCCTGCGTCTGCAGAGGAAACTGCTGTGATCCAAACAACTTATTTGTCTTTCTTTTGTAGCTCGCATATTTAGAAATGCAAATGTAAAGTAGGCAGGATGTAGCGACTTGCAGGCTCAGTATTCTGCAAGTAGCATCTCTGCTTTCAGTTTGTTAAAGTCTTCTTTCGTTCTCTCTCATCCTCTTTTATCCACTCCCTACAAAATGAGTCAGTTAGAAAGTCAGAAGTCAGAGAAGATTTTTTGGTCTTTTAGTTTGACTTTTGATCATGTGTTTGCGTGTGGCATGGATGTAGCTTGCTGTGTGTTTGATCGTGACACGTGCTAACAAAACATTTTCTATCTGTCTCACAGTCTGAAATTGGAATGTGAGAAACTGGCCAGTGAGAAAACTGAGATGCAGAGGCACTATGTCATGGTGAGACAGCTTACTTCATGTGCTGCCATTAGTATTTTATTAGTGTGCGTGCGTGTGTGTGTGTGAAAAAAAGAGGAACAGAGAAGACATGTTTGATCGACCTCGCTTTTATCTTTGTTTCAGTACTACGAAATGTCATACGGGCTGAACATCGAGATGCACAAACAGGTAAGAGACGTTTTTACTCAAGTGATGAAAAGGAAAAAAACAAAAAAAACCCAAACATCTGACGTAAATCACACTGCAGTATGTGACAAAGGGAATGCAAGTGGAAATCCAATTTGTAAGTGCCTTTAATTTCTAAAAATATCACCCTGGGCAAAGTCCAGCAAACTTGGAGACACTTTGATTTATTCACGCCATTACCGAGAACAGCTTTTAAGCAGAAGACTGTCATATCTCAGTTTTCAAAATGTCCCAGTATGCTGATGATATTGTTTGAGGTCTTTACCTTTTCTCTTTCACCATAGCGAAGGATCGTGTGCTACCATAGTACAGATAACACAGCTGATTTTACCAAGTGCAGCTATTGCTTTTTCTGGATGTCATCAAAGACTGCTATCATTTTACAAATTTCTCTGAAAGAGGGGCATTGTAGTTTAATTCTTCCAACATAAAACCACTTACATCATCAATATGTTGATATTTACATACAAAATGATGTTATTCTTTGTGCTTGTGACTTTATAAAATAGGATTAGAATTCCCAACTCGAGAAATAAGTTACACTTACAACTCCACACATGAAATAAACTCCCTTTAAGGCAGACGTTTGGCAACTTTCTGAATTATCTGAAAGAAATCTAAAAGCTATAGTGTAACAGGAGCAGCATAAGATGAGGCTAGAACATCAGCCAACGACATTTAAGACTTCCATCCATTCGTCCCCTGTTCTATTTTCCAGCGGTCGGTTGCCTCGTGAGGTTGAATAGTCATTTCGCATGCGAATAATAATTTCATCAGTTTAATTGAACAAGAAAATGGGCTGAAAAATGACTCAAGCGAACGAGGATTTGGCCTTTAACGAGCCTTTACATTATTGCTGCCTTTTTTTAAACACGGAAGGTCATTAGCATAAATGTCTCTGTTAACCACACATCAGCTGCCAGGATAAATGAACCACAGCTAACCAGCTACACATTCATTTCCAGACAAATGGTGTGTGTAGTGTGTGTGGCTGTGTGCGCGTGCGTGTGTGTGAGAGAGAGTGGAAGTGATAAATTGTCAGCCTTTGTCTTTCTCTGTGTGTGTGCGTGTGTGTTTTCTGTATCTATACCGTTTGCTGTGTGTGTGTGCATGCGGGTGCGTGTGTGTGTTTAACAGCCTGTACATACTGTACATGTTTACTCTGTGTGTGTGTGTGTGTCTGTGTGTGTGTGCACACGTGTGTGATGGTCTGTGTTTGTAGGCACACTGTCGTTGTTTATTTAGTTTTGTGTGCACTATTTGTGTATTTGTTCACATTGTGCGTGTGCTCCTACAATGTAGACATTTACTTGTGTGCGCTTTAGTGTTTGTTTCTGTCAGTACGTGTGTGTGTGTAATTCTGCGTGCAAATGTTGGACACACATGCAGCTTTTTACTGCCACACTAATCAGACTTGTCTGATAAAATATGGGATCCCTACTATAAATTCCTGCTGGCTGCTGCTGTTTGTGTGCGCGTGTGCTGTGTTTATATGGGCAAGGCAGGCAAAATAAAAAGTGGTTAAATGTGGCCTGTAGCTCCGTGTGGTGCCCAATGATTTCTCTCAGAAGAGTGAATCCCTCATTTCTGCCAGCAGTGTGTGGTGCATGTTTTGTCCCTGTGCGAGGGAGAGACTTTTGGAAGCAAATGATTTTGAGTATTACACCAACATGCCCAGGCATAAATATGTGTTTTCTATCCATGGCATTCAATATGATGACACAAAGTATGTGGCTTGTTGAGTAGATGCTGAGATTGAAGAGAGGGGGGGCTGCTGGTGGTGATGCTGAGAGTAGGAAGGGGGGCGGAGGACGTTAAGGCCTCCACCACCAAGCGAGTTGCTAATTTTGCTTGTTTAGCATTTTTCGGAGGGTAATAGGCCCATTGATTTTTGACTCTGCTCTGTGTTTTATTTACACAGAAGGGCCCCAGTGCCCGGGGAGTGAAATGTACCAATGCTCGTTAAAGAGAAATTGACTCGTGGATGGAGGAGAGGATAGGCTGCGCGGTAAGGGGAAGGGGGGCGAGGGATAAGGAGGGAGGAGGGTACGAGGGATGTCGAGCATGGGACTGAGCTGACTGGGAGGACAGCTAATCAATTGCAAATTAGCAAAGCTGAAAGAGAAATAAAGAAAATGAAGGATGTGGAGAACATGGGTAGGAGAAGGGATGAGAAAGTGGTAAAAGAAGGAAGCAATAAGACGTTTTGATACTGAAGACTGGCAGCGATTTCAATGAGGTCTGACAGCTCATTTTACTGGTGCAGACAGGGAGCCATTTATTTCGATTTGAGGGTTTTGGTCACATAGTGTTCCAGCGGTGCTTTGAATTTGGGCTTTTAGAAATGCATTAAGAACAACCCTAAATTAGTAATATAAAACTACAGTAACGGTACTCCCTTATTCACAAGGTGTTGCCACAGCAGGTAGTTCCACGTGTTTGATTTTACAGATTTTCATGCCAGGTTGCATCAGGAAAGACATCGTGCCCGGATCAAACCAGGGATCTTTTGCCTTATTAGACAAACGTGTAAACCACTACAGGATGGCACCACCGTAATATAAGATTACAGTAAATGCTTTACTCATTTATAAAGTGTAAAAATTTCATATGTATAGTTATATTAAAAAGATAATCTGTTTTATTCTAAATTTCACCATGTGACATTATTGTTACAGTACAATTCATATTTGATGGTGAAAAAAATGTAGTGCCACAGTAACCACAGGAGCTGCACAAGATGCAAAGTTGGGTTTCAACCAGAAAAGCAGGAAGACCAGGTGGTGGTGAGGTTAACAGATCACTTCAAGTTCATGTTATGACATTATCTGCTGCTGGAGAGAGGAGAGAAGGAGCGAGAGGTAAATGATTTAGTCGACCATGCTTAAGTAACATAAACATAAGTGGAAACTAAACTTTTTTCTTTACCTTTTTAATCTCTACTAATACTGTGGGGATGTTTTTTTTAATTATGAAAAATAATTAATGATAATAGTTGATTTATTACTTGCATTAGCTAAAAACTTCTTAAAATTACAACAGTCCCTAATGCTTGGCTCCCAGGGTGGGAGGGTGCCTAGAAACAATAACTATGTGGTAACAACAGCAGAGAGTTCACAATCCAAGTCAGCTCCAAAATAAGTAATTTTACTTCCATTCCCTCTTTTATGTTGAGGAATGAATGATTGTTGTTCCATGTTTTTCAATGTGTAGCTTTTTCAGGGCCTCCATTCTGTAAAACCTGACCTAAATTTTTTTGTGTGATTATTTTTATTACGTGTAGGTATGTCAGTCTTATAAAACCTACGTGAATTCATCTGAAAGTAGGCTGCAAGTAGACATTTTTTTTTTACAGCAACAGAGAAAGGCACATGTGACAATGAGCCTTGTCAGCATTGGTCTGGTGAAAATGAATCAGGCTTTTGAATGTTTGGTTCTCTACTCTATTGTAAGGCAGGGTCTTAGTTTGCGTGTGTGCTACACTGTGCTGCAGCTGAGAGAAACCTGTACCCCACCACTCCCATAATCTCTGAGAGAGAGAGAGGTTGCTGTACAAAAAAGCATCACGAATGTCTCAAACAAATTGCACTTAAGAAATTATGATTGTGAGCTATGTTATCACACACGGGCTGTTGCTATTTTACAAAACAGGCATGCATTTAGCGAGCTGGACAAAATACAGTCAGGCAGAGAGATGCACTGCTGTGAGTTTGTGCATATCCTGATTTCACGCAGTTCAGACTTGAAAGTAGTATGTAAATATTAATTGGCCAAACCCAGTAAGCAAAGCATATATGATCGGGGTGCTCATTCAAACATGAAGCTGAGACATTTTTATGCTGTCAGTTAAAGGAAGGAGTGCACGAAAGGGGCGCACATGTCAGCCTCAAAGAAGGAATGAAAACTTTACATTAAGTGCTCCTTTCCTTTGAACTGTTTGTAACCTGTCTGTATTGCATCCTTTGTTTTTCTTCTCTATTTCTCTCCACTGATCTAGCTGTTTCTTACACACACCCACGCACACACACATACAGAGTCACAAGGGAGAGTAGCCTTTATATGGTGGGGTCCATTAGGTGTATTAGCTGGTGGTGAAAAGTGGTGCTGATGTGGTGCTTACAAAGCTCCACAGGGGAGATGGACATTTGATCTTCTTTCTGACCCAATCTGACTCCAGGGCTCTTGCCTGATCTAATTTCTTTGTTGTTAGAAGTTAAAGTGGGGGTATTTGGGCTGTTTTTCCTCTCATATTCTTCTTCTTCTTCTTCTTTTGAATAACATTTTAAGTAAAAAAAATACAACAACACTTTTCTCTGTCACTAGCTTAGTTGCCACCCTATTATCACAAAGAGAATTTTTTTTTAAAGAAAACAGATAACAAGTGGATTATTTTTGGCAAATAATGAAATAATAAGTAGGAATTTCTACAGAAGCCAATTTTGTGGTCATAAAATTCAGTAGCTCAGGAAGATCACACCATTAGTTGCATTTTCTTTGTATTGTTGAAGTTTGATGTTGCAAAGCTACTGATGAAAGATATTTTCTCTTCTTTTTTTAACTGGAAGAACATTTCTGCAGCGACTCACATACAGGTTCAAAGAAAAATCCAGTACCCGTGATCTCAGGGGTTGCTGCTGTTTTATGTGACTGCAGACTCTTAACTAGCAAAAGGCTCCATAGATTGACTTAGTTTGAGTCCCAACATCAGTGCAATCTCTGGCCAGTTGTTTCTTATTTTTGTCAACAAGGTGAATAGTGCATGTTAGAGCTGAGCCCTGATCATTGCAGATACAAATTCTCCAGGTTTGCACAAACTGCAGGACATTTTTTTGGGAAAAAAAGCGAGGCCTGCTTTTTTGCTTTGGTCTCTTGTGAAAGGGTGAAAAGACATGTTGGCCAAACTGGCTGACATCCCTGCACTCTGGCTGCCAGACACAATATTTTGCCATTGATGTAAAATGTCACCTGAAATTGGTTGCGTTGCCTCATGGAAAAACACCTCCATTTCCTTTTCCGCTCTGGTGCTTTTGTTTCTGTTCCGATGCCAACATCTTTGGGTCAGCTCTTCCAAATGAATTGCTTTGAGCTGTTAGGGAAGATCTACATCTTTACAAGTGATGCTGTAACTTTGAAATCTTTCAAAATAAATGCTTATACACGGTTACAAGCTTTTGGGCAGTGACAATTTTTTTGTGCTATTTTTGCATCTCTATATCATCACATATTAGAATCAGATAATGTGATTAAAGTAAAAAGCTTCAACTTTAAATTGTGGAATTGATTAAAATCCACTTTTTGTAGCTTGTTCACAGGAATTGAGGTCCAAAAGGTTGTTGATGGAAGTTAAGTTGACCATAATTAGGGTGAAAAAAATAAATAAACATATCAGAGAGATAGTAATGTTATGAGTGTCAAAAGAACAATCTGATACTTTCTTAAAAAGTAGAAATCCACTGGCCAGCTCAGCATCATGAAAAGGCACCAGAGTCCTTGTAAGCCAGTTAAAATGGATGATCCCAGATTCTTTCTTTGGTTGAGAAAAAACCCTTAATAACATCTATCCAAGTCAAGAACCCTTTTGAGGAGGTAGGAGTTTGGTGTTTTACTGTCACACTCCAAAAGCAAGGGGAACCTTAAGTAGTATAACTGTTCACAGTGCAAATCATCACTGGCTGTGCTTAAGAAGGCCAGATTATACTAGTCCAGAAAACATTGAAATGACCCTGCCCAGTTGTGGACAATAATCTCTGGACAGATGAAGTCAAGATTAATTTGTAACTGAATGATGGAAAAAGAAAAGCATAGATAAGGAAATAAATAGCTTGTGATTTGGAGTACACTGTACCTCATCATCTATCAAACATTGTAGATGCAATGTTTTGACTTGGGTATATTGGAACTGAGCTGCTAGTGTTTATTGATGATGCGACTTCTGATAGACGTAGCAGGATGAATTATGAAGTGTGCAGGACTATACTCTTTGCTCAGATTCCATCAAAAGCTGCAACGGTGATTGCAGAACTTCACAGTGAAAATGGATAATGACCTAAAGCATACCGAAAAAGCAACCCAAGACTTTATCAAGACAAAGAAATAGGATTTTCTCTAAGTCAGTCCCCTGATCTAACCTTGCTTTTCAACTATTGACGACTAAACTAAAGACTGAAAGACCCACAAACAAGCAGCAATCGAGGCCATATATATATATATATATACAAAAGGCCTTGCAGAGCATCTCAAAGGAGGAAAAGCAGCATTTGATGATTACCAAGGCGTCTAGAAATCAAGCAGTCTTTGATAGCAAAGGGTTGTGAGTAAGTGTTAAACAGTCCTTAAGTTTAAAATTATGTTAGTTCGTCCAATTTCTTTTGAGCCTCTCAAAATTGGGGACTATGGATTAAAAATTTCTGTAATTAATCAGTAATGAAGTACTTTTGTTAAACTCCTTGAATTAAAGCTGAACATCTCCACTTCAGTCACATCTTTATTATTTGATTTGAAATTGATGGACAAAGAAAAAACACTTGAGAGGGAAAACATTTTGCTTTCTTAACTACAGCAATTTCTCTCTGCAGTTCGCAAAAACTTTACATGTGACATGTCCCTGTTCCAACTTTGAAGAAATGTGTCTGAAGCATCAAATTATATATACAGGTCCTTCTCAAAAAATTAGCATATTGTGATAAAGTTCATTATTTTCTGCAATGTACTGATAAACATTAGAGTTTCTATATA